>JAODOY010011077.1:0-28694 GCA_025399855.1 Forbesichthys papilliferus | reverse complement strand
AGAGTATTCGAATACTCGTTCGGAAATACCATCAAGTATTCGAAACCTGTAAAATGGTATTCGGGACAGCCCTAATAATAATAAAAAATAACTATTCTGACACACACTTTTCTAACTAAGTCGTAACCAGGAGTGTAGTGCGATGTTGACGTTTGACTGTGTGATGAAATGGTGTTAATTGTTATTAAAATAATTGTAATATCTCTCTTCTTTCTACCCTTCTCTGACATTCACCAGGTGGTGTCTGGGCTGCCAATCATTCCTAGTCATAATATCCCACCTTAAAGGAACATGTCTGGCTCCAGAGATCTACCAGGTCAGTTCTATGGTGCTGTCCCTTTTTTGTTAAAGGCAGGCTCGGTCATTCTCGAGAACGCTTGCTAACTTTGAGCTCAAAACAACATCTTTCCACAGCAACGCTCATTGAAACTCATTGTGAAGCAAAGCATAGTACTATGGTAATACTACGGCTTTGTTGTGAGCTGTGTTCGCCACGTTTTCAACATGCACAGAGAATAGTAAACTAGCGAAATGCAAGATATTTGGTGAATTTGACTACATTTATTAGCTTGCAATAGCTGACTATATCTTTTTTAATGCAGTAGTGGTACACAAAAACTGGATGCTTGTGATGTGAATTAGTTAAACAGTTACAGGCTGGAGGGGAGAACCATATATGGATATTATAATGGTCCCTCAGTAATTGTGATTTTAAAATAAATACAGAGAAACCTATTTACAGTAAGACATTAACCTATGAAAGGCTATATCTTTCTATCCATGGTCCTTGTTTGTTAAATGATCTTGCATATCTAGACCAGCCTTAGGAATAAATGCAGTTTGGTCCCCCACAGCCATAGAAGGTTTCGGTATGGGGGGAATGGGGCTTCCTCTTGGGATGACGCGTCGAGCCCTCAGCTACGACGACAACCTGGAAGCTCCCATGTCCACTCCTCCCCATGACGTCTGCATCAACAACCCGTGGAGAAGACCTCTCATACCAGAGAGGAAGTTTACACAGCTGGCTGAGGTGCACCCTCCTCTCCAGACACAACTGAGTCCTACTCCCACCATATCTAGTTACTGTGATGTCTTGGAACAACTCTCACCGTTGCCTCTTCCCCTTTAAACCCCCCTCTCTTCTTTCACCAGGAGAGTGGTGGCGTCAGCCGGCCCAGTGTGCCGGGCACTGCCCGCCCTAGGTCACCAGGGGTTGTGAGAGCAAAAGCCTCCGCCATCATAATGAACTCCCTCATCACCAGTACGAGACACTGTTTTGCATTCAGTTTGATTTAACACCTCTACTATTTTGTCTTGAGTTTAATCTCTCTCTCTCGCTCTCTTTCTCTCTCTCTCTGAGTAGAGCAGACCCATGAAAACGTGTACAAGTTTGAGCAGAAGGCTGGGCTCTCTGACTCCAGCTACACGCCACACAAGGGGCTGACTGCGGAGGAGACGCGCTACCATCACCGCATGCCTGAATCCTTCCAGGTAAAGTTTCAGGCTACCTTGCCCTGCCAAAGGGCTGCCTCCTCGCCCAGTTCACATCATTTAGACGAGGTGGAAAATGTGTGCGAGATGAGATAAGAGAGGCCAGATTAAGGGGGAAATCTTTCTTAATGCCCAGGTACCCTTATCTATAGGTGTGTGGTCAGTGGTTGTGCACTATTTCTACGTCGAGATTTAGCTTGTGTGTTGCTGCTGTTGTTGTTGTTTGTATGGTTGTTCAGAAGATGCAGTTTCAAAGCTCTGAGGCCAGAGATGACTCTTCAGCCCAGTCCACCCCTTCCAACACTCCCCACAGCTCTCCAAAACAGAAACACAAGTAAGGAAACATGTAAACGCACAGGCTGGAGGACGCTTACATAACACACTTACAGTAGTGTTAATTTGTATCTTCATTTTAGTTTGAGTTTTCCATTAGTTTATTTAGCCTTGTTTGCTTTTTCTTCTAGTTTAAAGTGTAACTGCAAGCTAAAAAAAAAAGAATATGTTAACGTTAATGGAGGGTCTCCTCTCAGCTCCTGCCCTCCCCTCACTCAGCTCCTTTTTTCAAAGTTGTAGTGGGTGGAGTCAGGCTCAGCTCTGGGTGTGGTTACACTTTAAGCTATAGCTATATTGCAGGTAGGCTTTAGGCCCCTAGCCCAAATGATAGTAGCTGGAATAAAAATCCAATCTGTAAATCTCATCTGTTTCTGTCAACCCTGCTGAAGTAATAGCCCATTCACTGAAGCAGGCTGGGCTACACAGCATGCCACCTTAGTTAGTGACTGTATATTCAAAGTGTCAACTGTCATTGTGTCTAGCTAACAGTGAATCGTGTGTGTGTGTGTGTGTGTGTGTGGTTTTTAATAGGGGATGGTTCAGCAATACGGGGTCAGAGCTAAGTGTCAGCACCAACTCCAGTGTTGACCTGAGTGGATCAGAATCAGGTGGAGTTGCTGGAGGAGTGGTTGAACGTTGGGGTGCGTTTGGGCCTCGACACAGCATGCAGACGTCCACCGCTGACTTGGGATCTGCTCCCACGCCGACAGGTGAACAAGCTCAACATAAAGCATAAACAGTATGTGTTGCTAATGACCAGGGGTCTCATTTATAAACGTTGCGTACGCACACAACGGGGCTAGAAACGTGCATACCCAACCCTCCCTTTCCCCAGAATCCATTGCCTTGTGTGTGGGTTACTTGCTGAATATGTTTTGCTGATGTATATTTGTGTTTTAGCTTTAATGTTGGTTTTGTTAGTTTCGGAATGTTATGGAACAATAACTACTGAATTGGTACATACAACAATTAGGATATTGGTTGGACACCCTTACCCTAACCACAAATCTGTAGTGATTGGGTGAAATTACTTCTGTTGGGTTTTGCCGTCATTGCAGTCATTAATATTTATTCATGGAGCTTCAGTGACTATTTATAGGCAATTGTGGGTGTTAATTAGATTGGACAAGACGCTTGTTCTATACTATGTGTTGAATGTGTGGTAACTGTTGTCTGTCTGCAACGATGTCAGGCCGAGTTTGCTTCTGGTGGTTGATTTCATTAGTTAATGAAATCAGTCATGCCACTTCCAAACTCTGATTGGTCAAAACTATGAAGGAGAGGTAACCTTATAACAGTCAGTGATTTCACATGATGACAATTTTACAGTAACATAAGTTGATGATGATAATAATAATACATTAATTAGTAGTAGTAATAAAAATAAGTGTGCTATTGGTCATAATGGTGGTACATGGAGAACCAAATGTTTTAGGAGGTGGTACTGTGTGTAAATAATTTGAGAAGCACTGGTCTAGAGCGTTGGGTTATGGATTTGTGAGTCATTGCCCTACTATAAGTGCACTCAGTGTTTGGCATGGAAAGGGGCCGTGTGACCTTCAAACTGAAGACAAATACTGTTTTTTTTTTTTTAATATACCGGTAGTGTCAGGACAGATCACGTTGTGGCTACAGAGCTACAGCAGTTAAAACAAACATGATTGGTAAAGACAACATACTAGCTTGAGATTTTTCTCATGCAGGATATTTCAACACGTTTGGAATCATCATAGAATGACTGCTGGTATGAAAGATCTCTCAGGTCAATGTAAAGAGATCCTACCAATCTTCAAACACATGGTGTCTTTACTTTTTCTGTCACATTAAGGCCTTTAATGTTGCGTTATGTACATTTTTTTTTTTTAATTTTTGCATAACAGTTTACCAAAACCAGCTACACAGCAATTTATTGTAAACAAATTGTTTTGTAATTGTAACTAAGCATTTAGCATGATAGATATACTATAGTCAACTACCAAATTCACTTTCTTTCATTTTAATTCCTAAAAACAATTGAAGTCATTAAAATGTAAGTAAAGTAAGTAAAATTTATTTATATTGCACATTTCACAGGTAAAAATCACAAAGTGCTTCACAACTGTAGGGGAATGCACAGCAATAGTAAATACAAGACAGCACATGACAAATAAATAACCAAACAAACGCACATAAACAAACAGAAATACATGTCAGACCGGCCTCACCACCCTACAGTCTAACTAAAAGCCTCTTTAAATAAAATAGTTTTCAACTGTTTTTAAAGTTTCCACCGAATCCAAGCAGCGTAGGGAAGGGAGCAATGCATTCCACAACCTAGGTGCCACTGCTTGAAAAGAACGGTCCCCTCTAGTTTTAAAATGTGTATGGGGAACAATTACAAATCTCTGACCTGTTGATCTAAGACTACGAGAAGACGTGCACAGCTGTATCAGGTCAGAGATGTAAGGGGTGCTTCTCCTTGTAGGGCTCTAAAAGTAAGAACCAACATTTTAAATTGCATTCTAAATTGCACTGGTAACCAGTGAAGTGAAGCTAAAACCGGTGTGATGTGTGCCATTTTTCTAGTGCGTGTTATTGGCCTCACAGCAGAGTTTTGAACAATCTGGAGGCGATAAAGCTGTTTCTTATTAGAGCCAAGTAAAAAGACTGTTGCAATAATCTAACCTAGATGAAATAAAATCATGAACATCTCAAATTCGGCTTTAGACACCAGGGCTCTTATTTTAGATTAATTGAAAGAAACAGTTTTTAATTCGTTGTTCTGAGTGTTGCTCCAAGGACATGGCTGAATCAAAAACAACACCTAAACTCCTAATACTCGAATGCACAGATGAGCATAAGGCACCAATATGGTGCTTGATCTGAGGAATACCTTGCTCAGGGGCAATGATTAGTGTTTCAGTCTTAGCAGAGTTCAAAAAAAGTTAGAATTTAACCACTGCTTGATACTAGTCACAGTTTGTTAGAGAGGGCAGTTTGTGTAACTCAGTAGGCTTAAAAGAGCAGTACAACTGGATATCGTCTGCATACAGATAAGAAACATCACTAAACTGGCCAATTATCTTTCCTAGAGGAAGCAAAATGTATATTGTTGAATAACTCAAGGGAATACATTAATATCTTAAGCACAAGAGCAGTGCAAAAATGGAAAGAAACACATTCTTTTTACCCAGCAGGCTTTGCGCTGCAGGCGTACCGTGGTGCGCAGAAGCCCACGCCAATGGAGGTGATGAAGACCCAGGCAACCCGGCTAGCTGCTGACGGCGCCAATCAGAAGATGGCCCCACCCAAGATGGAGATTCCGTCCATGGATGGTCGTAAGCAGGGTGGCATGCCACACAAACTCAAGCATCGTGACATGAACATTCTCACTCCCTCTGGCTTCTGAGAACACATTACTTCTAATGTCACTTCTCTTAAGGTGGCTCCCAATAAGTAGTTCCCTTTTTAAGGGACTGTAAAGGCCTATCTATGTGTGGACTTTGTTTTTGTAAACCAAACCCCTTTGCAGAATATTTCCCTCGCATCCAATCTAACATTTTGACATCTCTGAATCTAACTTGCAAAAATGTAATTTCAAATGCTGCTCTGAACACTCTTTATGTTAATGTGTTAACAGTGTAAAGGCACTTTATTCAGAATCTGAGATGTTCTCCCAATATTAGATTTTCTTGGATTTAACTACCAAAAGTCACTCCGAGGATAGTATTCCATTACAGCCGTTTTCAGGCGTATTTTGTAATGTAGCATAGTGCCCTGTGTGTTAACATGAACTTTTCCCTCATTTCTTTATTGTACAAATTCAAAACGAGGCATTTCACTAAGCAAATGGAGCTGTTGCATGGTGTTTAAATACCACTCAACAATATTGCTTAAATGAGTGTAAGAATGAACAAGAGATTCCTCTCTCAGGAAGATTGGCTGGCTCCTACTCACTGAAATGTTCCATGTGATAGTGGTATGTTCTTTTTTCTCTCTGTTTATGATTTAGACGTTTATAGAATGTAAGCTATTTATTTTGCATATAAACGTAAGTAAATATATTATTTGAGTATATCCTTTATGTTAAACTGTGTGATTTGAGTTTCTCAATTGGGCTCAGAAAACACAAGACATTGTAATGTAGATAGCTATATTTGTTCTGTTCTTCAGTAGGGTGAGATATGGCCTATATAAACTGACTGTTGAGGTGGAACACTGACCATATTCTATTGTATGAGCTGGGTCATAGCCAGTATATTTTTACCACTGTCAGTAGTGAAAATAACCCGTGTCAGTGAGTTGCATTTTGAAGGCTGTATTAGATGAAAATAACATAGTGTTAATATGGCTGGCAGAAGTAATGTTTACTGTGTATTGTCCTGATATATATATATAATGTACAGTAAATGTGAGAAACTTTCAGATATGTTTATCAAGTCCCATTACCAGCTATATACACTCCAGTGTATTTTATTTTGTATTCACACCACAAGTCTACGATGCAGCTGGTCTTTTCCAAAATAAATGTTCTAGTTTGATTTTAGTGTATGTTCTAACACATATGCAGTCAATTGGGACTGGAGTTCTCTGCACTAAATGATGCATCATGATAATGACTGTTGACGGAATTTAAATAAATTGCCATCACTTTGAAGTCTGTGTGATGTTATGTGAGAGACCATTAGAATTTATGATGCCGCCATAATGGATAAACACTTAAAAGGCACAATTAAAGTCCAAAATGGTGTTACCCTGACTTTTCAAAAACCCCACATAATGTTTATCCAAATCATTGATTAAATGGCCAAACGTGGACCTGGGAGTATTCCAGGAAATATGTTCAGAATATCCAGGCTAAACTAGAATATCTTAGCTTGAATAAATGTGATCTTACAGTTGAGGCGCAATGCGTTCCACCAATGTACTTGAGGTTCAAAAACTTGGTGCTTATTCAAGCCAGGCTCAGACAAGTGAGTATTATGCGCATGCACAAGGTAGTTCAAAAGCCCTGATTAGACAGTTGTTCAACATTGACCACACAGGCAATATGTCACAAAAAAACTGAGAGGGACTGCTAATGGAGCTATATTAATAGCGAGATTAAAGAAAAAAGGCCAAGAAGAGACTGCTGAACTTCACCCCTTTCCCAGTTTGCTGTTGTGTTCAGTGTTGTGATGTGTGTTGCATTTAAGTTCCATAGTATTTTCACTTTAATGTTGGTAATGTTAGTTCCAGCGTGTAAAAGTTTAATTTTTCTTAGAATAATTGATGGGGCACCGTTACATTATTACCCTCCTTGAAGGCATAGTTTTTTTTTTTCTTATAAATTGCCCGCTACAATACATAACATTTAGAAACTTAGTAACATAAAACAAAGTAATTATCTGTAGGCTAGTTTTCTTGTTTAAATCAGATTATAACTTCAATTGAAGCCTACTTACTACTTATATTAGAAAAGCAGTAGTAGTTTATTATATTAATGTAAGCTTCTTGGAGAAATATTAGGCTAAATGTGTCTTTCTCTCGGGTATTATTCAGAAAAAGAAAGCAAAGTATAAACAGTTTTGGGACATGAAGATGACAAAAATAATCCAAGTGTGAAAAGAAACGCAATGGTCTTTTGGATCCTGTTTCTGTTGGCCATTCTTGTAACAGAGCTGCATAAATCTCGACCGTTCCGTAGTTACCTTGGTTAATGAACAGGGATTCTTAACCACAGTAATGGAACTGAACTCGCACTTAAATTAGTGAGATTTATATAAACAAGACTGGACTTTCCTTTATATGGCTTGATGGAATATCCCCCAGATGCTGTATTGATGACACGAAATACACAATATGTACATCATAGTTAAGTGCAAGTTTAAAGTGTAGTGTTCAATAAGGAAAAACATTTTTAATTGTATGTTATCAGGCAATATACCACAAGACAACCCAACGAAAGATATATGGATTTGGACAATAACTGAAACTCATGCACATTTCGGCAAGGGGCAAACACGCTGAGACAATTTTGCTTGTTGCAGTCTCTGAGAAATAAGAACCTATCCTCACAAATATGAATTTGCATGTATCCAATAGATTGGCGGGCATGTGAAATATTATTGTAGTTTTGTAAGGTTTTTTACTAAAGGCATTTGTTTTCTTTTTGATTAATGTCAATCTCACTGACATTAAGAATAAAACTCCTAAAGATGTCATACACTTCCACCTTTCCATCATGATCTCAAGTGAGACATGGTTCTTTAATGTATTTATTTTCTTTTCAATATGGACAGCATTGTCTGGATCCCTGTTGTATTTGTTTCTGTAAGCTGGGGAGGTCCTGTATTTTAAGCATCTTGAAAACTGCGACCATGTCACTTTGTTTCACTGTTAGCACCCCCCATTGGATTGATCTGTCCATGCGGGGAGTCCAGTTAGAAGCTCTGGACGCTGCGCTCTCCCTTTTTCTCGCCCGCCCCACTGATTTCTCCAAACATCCTGAAGAACTGCTCCATCTCTCTCTGCAGTGTGGCATTTCGCCGGTCTGCGTCAGACCGCGCACGCTCCACGTTCCGGATCTTGATCTCAGCCACGCTGTGCCAGCGCTTTTGCTGATCCAAAGTGACCCGCAGTACCGCGACTTGCCCCTGGAGGGACTTGTTAAACCGCTCTAACCTGAAGGAGAATGGAGCGTTAGTTGCATGATAGTCTCGCAGAGCCAGACTTTAACGTAAAGTCTGGGACACAGAGCAGGCTAGCTGTGTCAGGATACACCGTATTTTGATTGACATGCACAACAACCAACTACGTAACTCAATGACAAAGATGGACATTAAACTTACACAGAATCATTTATTGATAAACTTACCAACAAGACTGACTGTTTCCAGGTCTTATAAATTGTTAGATAAGTAGACTATGGTTACTGCATAAAATAAATTGAACAACTGAAATGAGTAAATAAAGCACTGCGTATCGTAAATCATGACTTCCTCACTTCTGGAAAGTCAGTCGAGTTTCAGCACAGAGTTGATTAGACTATGTGACGTAGTGCCAATTGACAGAAGAGGCTGAGACTAGTTGCATGACTATGGGAACAAAAAATATGAACGATTTAAAGATTATCGATTATTTTTAATAAAACGCATAATTGATGTAATCTTTGATAATTTATTGCAACCTTTTTTCATGTTGGCTATTAGCTCTACAAATTCTGTCTAATTCTAATTGTACGTTTTTACAATTAGTGGTTGTAAAACGTCACCTGTTTATCCTGGCCTGGTATTCAGCTTTCTGCCTGGCCATCTGCTTCTGGAGCTCAGCCAGGAGCGAGTTCACATCCTGGGAATCTGACTGAGGCTGGGAGCCCTGGAGCTCTGGAGGTCCAGAGGGGAGGAACACCTCAGAACTGCCTGTACTGAGAGGAGCATCGCTGGGCATGGAACAGGAGGCTGGGGAGTTTGGGGGGCGAATGACATCATATTCTTCTTTGTTAACGCTGTTGTCATCATCGTCATCTTCGTTGTAGTTGTCATCATCGTGGCCTCCTTCTGAGCCCTGGTTTAAAGAGAACCTTGGCGACGTTGTCGCTGACAGGAAAGGGCTTGTTCCATTTCCGTGACAGCTGCTGTGATCCAGCGGGAGCATCTCGCAGGAGGACCAGGAGGAGTCGGAATCGGCCGTTGGCACCTCCACATCCTGCCCTTCTGTCTCCTCATCTCCTGCAACTGTTTCTAAGTGCCGCTCGTGCAGAGAGACTCGGTCCAGGTTGTCGTAGACTGATGGAGTGCTGTCCTCATTGGCATCACTGCTGCCCCTGCTGGCCGTCCCTGGTACCACACTCTCTCCCCCTTCTCCCATTGCCGTGCTGGAGCTCCAAATACATGCGGTGCTCTCTTCTGCCTGGCCAAGCCGGGTGTCTGCCCAAGTGAAGAGCCCTGGCCTGGCCTGAGAGCGGTCCGACGGTGGGTAATCTCTCTGGAGAGTGGTGGACGGGCTGTGGGAGCATACTGGAGCGAAGGAGCTCAGGCCGACATGGCACACGCTGGCTCGGTCAGGGAGGTGCTGGGGGGCAGAGTAGCTGGTGGAGGCAAGCGGGTAAAAGCAATTTTCTGGTTGAGAAGAGGTGTAGCGATGGCCCAGTGCTCTCTTCTGCCCAAATGACTTGCTTGACTCAGCAGTAGCAGCAAGGCGGCTGTGAAAATTGCAATGGAGGTTGGGAATGAGAAGGTTTAGCCTGGCACACCTATTGACTCTGTACCCAAACTGGTACATCTGAATTGATCTGGTCTGCCCCTAGTGGTCAATGAGCACACACTACCCCTTTTAAAGGTGGCGCTGAGGAAAAGTATATTAGAACTTAATTAAAACAAAAAAAAACACCTCTCCCTTTAATCCCTTATGAGGGCTCTCTCAGAGGCCCAGCCCACCCAAACTAGACACTCATTGACAATGCTGGAATAGTGCACTCTGCACCACTTAGTTTGTTACTATATACATAGCCAGGGCTGTGTGTGTGTGTGCACAATGGGCAGCTATAGCGAACCATGTGAAGATATTAGCTGAAATGGACTAAATGTGTATTATCTTACAATCGCTGACTACCTGTGACTGTGGTGGTCTGCAGAGGACTGGGCTCGGGGGCTTGGAGACCCATTGTCTCTAGAGCTGGAGACTGAACCCATCCTTCCCCGACGCTCTGTGATGAGAGGCAGAGACAGCTGGCGGGAGCAGGGTGACGGGTGAAGCCGGGGCGGCCTGGGTACGTTTGGTGACGCGTGGGGACCGTCCAGAGTGTGGCTGGACGGGTGGGGTTCACAGAAGAGAGACTGGTGCTCCCTAATCAGCTCCAACATCAAGAGCTGCACCACAGATGCACCTACACACACAGGCACTTTATTCACATACCTGGTTGGTTTATCCATTATCAAAACGATCATAGACACTTAAACAATGATACATTAAATGCAATAATACAAACAATTAAATGTAAACATTAGAGATGCATGGCACCTAGAAAGAAACATCTTGGTACATTGTGTATTCGTTAACATTGGCATTGCTGTATCTACACTAGATGGCAGTATACACTCTTAAGAAGCATTGTTTTCAGGGAAGAAGAGCAGAGTCTTGTACTTAAATTATTGACTACAGTGGGCTAGGCAGCACAAGCTAAGCTCAGTGGGGAATGGATATCTAACCTTGAGATACCATACACTATATCTAATGTGTATAAGTAAATATTCTCTAAGAAATCCCCACTGCAAAAATAGTTTGTGACGTTAGTGTTGAAAAGCCAACGACACATTCCATCAGAAACTATTTGGTAAAGCACACCCAGATGGGGTGATGTGAAGACGTGTGACCCCAATGAGCCAACACACATAAAACAAGAAATGTAAAAACAGTTCAGTAGGGTTATGTGGCGGTTGTGTAGATGAAATGTCTTCCAGCTACCTCCAATGATGCTGTGAGGGTCTTCAGTCTTTGCTCGCAGGATGTTTGGCCCAAACACAGTGGCCAGGTTGTGACAGCTCATCTTGTTACTGCTGGAGTAGCTCTGGACCTCATTCAGAAACCTTAGCACATACAGTACACACATACACAAACATAACCAGAGAGACCAACATATAATACTATAAGTAGGGATATGTGACTAAGCCATAGAACCCTGCTGAACTAGACATCCCTTAGACCAGAAAGATCCACTATCACTGTACTGTTTATTTTCCTAATGCTTTCTTATCTTTAGTAAGATATGTCCCTGTTACGTACTGTATGTTGACCACCAGGATTATGTAGTGGTGGTGGTGGTTGGCTATATATGCCTGTTATATTATTGTATTTAATGAAGCATGAACACAGTCCAGATATCGTCCACATAATACAGTCAAACGTCAGACAGATCAGATGATCTGATGCAGATTACATTTTAATTCATGGTGTAGGCTAAATGTTGTCAGACAAAATACACACTCTCACTCTGACTGAGACGAATAAAAGACAGGAGAGAGTGTCTTACTGGCAGATGTAGTGAAGCAGGTTGAAGTTAGCAACTGGGAGGTTGTGAAGAAGGTTCCTCAAATCTACCAAACCCTGGGGAGGTTAGACAAATAGAACATGTGGACACATTTCCTTCCTACCTAAAATACCAAGGAAGCTTTTTACACACACACACACACACACACACACACAGAGAAGTGTTTTACTCTGTTAACAATACTTCAATTCTGCTGAACCAGTCTTTGTGTCTATCATATTCGTTGTGGGGTGTCATTTTAGATTGGTAAAGTGTTGTGTGACGGTATCATAACATCATTTTGGAGACCGCATGAGACACAACTGCACTTTTTTTCAGCTGACCTTTTAATTTGTTTTCTGTGGTTGTGTAAAATCACTAATCACAGCTTTGTCAAAGGCAACAAGGCAGAAAGCAGTGCGTTTTACTTTAGTAACTCTGCTACAAAGTGTTTTTAGGATTACATGTAGGCCATGTTGTTTTACATGCTGGGTGCTTATTTACCTGTGTCCTATCTGAGCCTATCTTTTTGCCACAGCTGAGAAAGTCTTGGTATTTGTTGTAGGGTACCAGGGGTTCTGGGAGTTGTCTCAGGTACAGTTTCAAGAGTGACGCTACAGTGTGGACATCTGTACTGCTAGGGAGGAAATGTACACAACAACGTGAAAATACTGTACAAACCACTCAACAAAATTAATCAAATGACTTTGCATGTTGGCGACCCCTCTGGTGGTGAGATGCAACTGCAATATTAATGTCATAAATGCATATTTTTACTTTATTTTGTATTTTGTGAACTTTTCACTTAATTTGTCCACAAGCCAGAGAACATTGTGTGTTATTGTATAGCTCAATATATTGTAGATGAAGACACTTGATTCACTTTACTACCAAAGATGGATGCTTCTGCGTCTTTAGTTTTCGAGGTGTGTTTGTAAGTGAGAGATGTATATTATACAAATAGTCATAGTTACCTATCAAAGGAGGGTCTCTCCCCAGCATCAAACGCCTCCTGCAGCTCTTTGACCATCGTGGCCTGTCCCGACTGGCGAAACAAGCCCACCTCGTGTAGGCCACGCTCCCGGATGAAGCTCACACACTGCACGACCACCAGAGGAACCAAATGCACCCCGTACCGGCGCTCATACAGCACCGTCTCTTCCAGACGCTGGCCAAACACACCTGGACACAGGAAGAGAGTGGGTTTCATTGACTTAATTAGGGTAAAACTCAAGTCAAACATGCTTCGAACCATTTCACAATTGGCTGACTGTCAAGTGATCTCTTGGGATTGGTTGCAAGGCGCCCTTCTTTATTAACCTTTAATAAAGGTCCATATTACGATACTTAACCATTAAAATAGCAGCAAACATCTATTTGATATGTAACAATATAGTAATACTGTAATATTTGTTATATGCAAATGCATGTATTGCATGTGTGTGTGGGCCACAAAGCATTTGTTTTGGGCTGCGATGCTGGTGCTTCTATGTAGTAGAGGAGAAGACCATACATACTTCCTTTAAAGCTGAACAGATAACTTGGCATAGTGACGAAGTGACAAAGTGCAATCATATTTTGAAAGCTGACATATTGTATTGTAGTATATTATTATATATTGTATTATTGTTTGTATACATCGTGTGTGTTTGTGTGTGTGTGTCACTTTATGAGTCTGTGTGCCCACCACTCACTCACGTGGTTTGAAGCTGAGCACTCTCTTGATCTTCCTGTAGGTGGAGTGAGACAGGTAACTTCCTGTCCGGCCCACGGCCCGTTTCACCTCCCTCATCCTCAACTTCCTGTCAGCTCTGAAGTCTAGAAACCTCTCTGTCAAGTCGCACTCAGACCTCAGCATTTATTTGACGGAATGTACCAAATGCATCACGGAGTATAGAATGTATCAGTTCTGTTTTGAAAACATGTAATTACACCAAGCAAAACCATAAACTAGACAGCTGATGCTAAAACCTCCTTTTATATAGCTTCAAGTAGTGATAGAGGTCAGTAACTATCTAGAACGGGAACTCCACCACATATATTGTGTTCGATCAGTCTAAACAAAATTGAATCTTATGTTTCTGTAATAATGAAGTCAAGTCACTACACTTTTTCAACTTTCTCATATCCCCACCTTCTTCTGCTAGCCTTGCAAGACCATCCTGATCTCGCAAGCTTCAGTTTGACTTTGCCGTGAGAATCAGTCTGGCGAGCTTCAAATCCTTGCGCCTTAAGTCTGAGTGCATGAACTTACCAATCAGCGTCATACAGACAAAGCTACGGGTGTGGTTGAGGTGTTATGATAGTGATAGCTACTTGAAAACAACTTGAGAACAATGACAAACAGATCAATCCAATCAACTGACAAGTATTTTTTGAAAATTCAAACAGTTTAGATGGACGGCTCCCCAGATGGACTTTTGTCTAACAATCCATGTAAAGTGTCAAGTTAATCTTCTGCCTGCCCTTCTCTTTAACTCATAGTCTTTACCACACTGTAACCTGTAGCCAGTTGGAGGGTTTAGCTCAGAGGTGAAATGCCGCGTGACCGTTTGGCACAGCACTCCATTCCACAGAGGGCAATGTGTGTGTGTGTGTGTGTGTGTGTGTGTGTGTGTGTGTGTATCTACCTCTGTATGTTTAGTAAACTCAGTCTTTCAATCCACACCATGTTCCCATGTTGTTTTCTGTCTTTACTCTTCTCTCCTCCCTTCTCCTCACCTGTTCCTCCTCTACACTCAACAGTTCTCCTCCTTGACCAATCCTTACTTGCTCCTAGCCTTCCCCCACTCACTCTCTCTACCCCAGGTAAAAGCCTGGCTGCTCCTCTTAATGAGTAGGTCAAAGCCTGCTCCCTTGTGCTGTAGGATAAGGTGAAGCCACATTCCAGGTAGAGGAACAACCTCTGACATAAGAGAGCATTGTAAAATGACCTTCCTTAGCTACTTCAACACGTTTGTCCTCTATGCATGTCAATCTCTTAGATCAGATCTCCTGTTTAGTTAACTGTGGTCCTTTAAACGTCATTCAAAACATGTTGCGTGCAGTCAGTTGCGAGATCTGAGAGGATACTTCACGCATTCCCCAGAATGCTGTTGAGTTCGGTGGATGTCCTTATTGTAGTGACATAGCATTCCAGTCTGTACTCTCGTTTAATTCCTTGATCTGGTATCGGTCTAGTCCTGTCAGTTGATAAGAACCACCATTGAGTTGTCGGCATTTGCACAAGACAAGCTGTTTCCTTGAGTTGTTCTGTAGATGTATCCAGGTGACTTGGAACTTGACGGTGATCACATCTCCTAGGTTCTAGACTGCAAATCCACCCCGCAATGTCTCTCTCTCTTTCTCCCTCCCCTTTGCTTACATTTGACTGTTTCTCATATCTCTTACAGTGTATTATCAGGAACGCCACAAAGAGTTAGGAGTTAGGATTCCAGCAGTCGCAAATTCACAGCATTATGGGAGCGAAACGAGAGCTGAACCAATGTGCATTTTCCCAGATGTCGTATCTCTCTCTCTCTCTCTTTTTTTTTCTCTCCCTCTCTCTCTCTTTTTCTCTCTCTCTCTCTTTTTATCTCCCTCTCTCTCTTTCTCTCCCTCTCTCTCTCTTTCTCTCTCTCTCTCTCTCTTTTTCTCTCTCTCTTTTTCTCTCTCTCTCTCTCTCTCTCTCTCTCTCTCTCTCTCTCTCTCTCCCCCCTCCTCTGCTGTATAGTTCTCCCTCTCTCTTCTCCTCCTTCAGGTTCAGGAATGTACTATTATTTTCCCTACAGTGTCAAATAGCAACCACCCACCCACCCACACACGCACGCACAACCTTGGCCCTCTGCTAAAACATGCAGCCACACACACACATTAGACGTCAGGGTTGAATGGCCCAGGTTAACAGGACTCCATGGCTGTCTGTATGACCAGTGTTTCTCTGACGACCGTCTCGTTGTTGTTGCTAGTGTGACTCCTAATGCTGTGTGTGTGTTCGTGTGTGTGTGTGTGTGTGTGTGTGTGTGTGTGTGTGTGAGAGAGAGAGAGAGAGAGAGAGAGAGGGAGAGAGATGGAGACCGCTTGACACTAAGTGTCTTTGTGTCTTGTTTTCTTTAATTAAAGGTATTAAGTGAGGCTAGGGAAAGATCGTTGTTGCTTCAACAAACAAAAACACCTCCCCCTTCAATGCCATATATACAGTATGCTCTCTCAGACGCTTCGCCCCACACATTGGAAATGCATTGCAACGGCTATTAGTTTTGTGTGGTGCAGTCTGCACAATGTTGTATGTGTTCTGTGTAGACACACCAGCTTTCTATTCAGCACGCACACAAAATGGGCGGCTATAGTAGCGGAACGTGAAGAGATACTCAATGAATTTGATAAAAAAGAGTATAGCTTGCAATCACTTACCATACCTTTAGTTTCCTCTGTCTATCTGTGGCATGTGGAGGTTGTGTTTGTGTGTGTGTGTGTGTGTGTGTGTGTGAATACTGGTCTGCCCAAACACTTGTGTACACGTGTGTGAGAGTGTGTATATACTGTATACAGTGTACTGTTTATATATTGTATCATATACTGTATACAGCAGGGGTGGGCAATCCCGGTCCTAAAGGGATATATAAAACATGCAGGGCAGCGGCCCTTTAGGACCAGGTGTGTGGTGTGTGTGTGTGTGTGTGTGTGTACCTGTGAAGGGGATCCAGACTCCCTTGTTAAGACTCTTCAGCCACTCCTCTCCCTGGCCACAGCTGTTAGACAGGAAGAAATAGGAACCAGGACTGGCCAAGACATCTCTGTTCCCTACACACACACACACACACACACACACACACACACACACACACAGGTTTATTAAGGCCCTGCTGTTGTTTAGGTGTTGTCCGTGACAGTTAGTGTGTGTCCTATGGACGGCAGATGCTGTTGCAAATTGAACTTTAGTTTAGTTGTAGTAGTACAACTATATACTATATATATTTAATGTGTTATAGTTGCCTTCCTTACATTATAAGTACGCACACTGAGCTTCGAGATGATACATGCCATTTGTTCACCGTATTTAGGTAAATACAGTTACCTGCTCACGCGCTACATATGGACTGGCCAAAACAGGAGGTTTAACATTACCTGAGAACAGTGACACTATCAGGGGTTCCCAACCTTTTTACCTTGGAGCCCCCCTGCCCCACCCCACTTGTAAAAAAAAAAGATGACTGATGCTTTTTGACCTTTAGCGAACTAGCGAACGACCTTTAGCGAATTAGCGAACATTCAAATGACGCCTGCGTGGCTCTTTTTTAAACCACTGCCTACTCTTTAGAATACTTTTCTGATGTCGTGGATTTATTTGAAGAAGAATTAGCCTACTGCTTAAATGTTTCTCGGCCATTAATAGGCTATTATTTTTAGATTGGTCTTGGCATTGCATACAATTTTTAAAAAACTTTTAAAAATGTATACATTTTACAATTAAATTATAATCACACATTTTATTTTAATGCATGTTTGACCTCAAAGCAAATTAGATCAAGCGCTCCCCCTGTGAACTCTAGCGCACCCTAAAGAGTTCAATATGGGTTACATGGGCATCTGATGTCCTGACCACCCACACACCGTCTTCTTTTCTCTCTCTCTCTCTCTCTCTCTCTCTCTCTCTCTCTCTCTCTCTCTCTCTCTCTCACACACATGCACACAGACGCTGTACAGTAAGGGGTTGTGCAGGAGAAGGACACACCCATTGATTCTCATAAGTGAATTAAAACACGAGCTGCCTGTAGCTTTTACACACAGCCCAGCGGTATTGGACCTCTTACAGCACAACCTGCTGGTCTGTTTGCTGTTACAAGTCGAGTCAAGTCAGTTTATTTATGAAGCACATTTAAAAACAGCCAATTCTGACCAAAGTGATGTACACATCAATGCAAACCACATGGACTGCATGACAATACACAGTGCATGCGGTATGAATGTCCCGTCACAAGTAGACAGTGGGACGCTGGGCATGTGAATGAATGTGTTTCGCGTGTCAAATCATTGACATTTACAGTATTTCACTTTCAGCCAAAGTGACAGCATGTAGTTAGTACATGTGTCACTAGAAACAGGTCAGACACTAACATTTTTTAGCATGCAACATTATGTTAAAATAATGACAGCATCGTGTTTTCAGGGCTAACACACACACTACCTACTACTACTACTACTACTATGTATTATTCAAAGATAATTGCTAATTGCCTAATCATGTGCCTCACATTCACAGAGTATGAATTTAGCAAATGAGCCAAACACTGCATGTGTATGTGTCTTAACCTCATCCATCCATCCATCCATCCATCCATCCATCCATCTATCATTCCATCCATCCATGCATCCATCTATCCATCTGTCCATCTCTTTTCTCCATCGCCTCTTGTCTTCCACCTTAAATAGACTGCATTTACCTTAACATCCTCCAATCACATACAGTATGTGTATACACGCCTAAATCCACACCTTCACTCCCACACATGCCCCCCATGAGTCAGCATTTACCTGATGTCACTCAATGGCATAACATATACTAACACACATAGTTTATTTATCTCACCTTTATGTCCTGTGCCGTCGTGTTTCCAAGACTTAAAGCATGTGAGTCCCATGCTTCAGCCGTCCTGATAGCTGTGGTTACACAAGGAGTTTCTCAACGTTGTTTTAACAGCAAGATGTCAGAAATCCAGTAGGTGTCGTTAGAATATTTCATAAAATGAAAGAAATTCGTTCAAGTGTGAAGATTCAGATACACCCAAATCGATACATAATTTCCAATGGATTCAGGTTGTTAAATTAGTAGAATTAATGTTTCCTGGAGTGCAATTATCCACCAAAGCCCTTATTTCACTATAGGAAAAATAGTTTTTGTCAGAAACGTGTTGGTTGGCTGGTTGATTATTTTCTAGCTTCTTTCACCTCTGAAGTTAACCGATGACATGTGGTATAGTTGGTAGGCTACTAACATGATGGATATTTTATGATATGACTTGCTGACTCTTCCAAATAGACCAACTGTGTCTAATACTCTTCCACAAGGACTGGGTCACTCTGAAGCAGTTCCTCTGTCTTAAACTTTTATTTTGGAATTTCTACCACATGGTAATGTGCATTAGATGTGGAACCAGGACAATGTTGTTTCGACATCGTGGCACGTCTCTCATTGGCGTTGTGCGCCTGGACATTTCCCCTTAAAGCTGTCTTAGTTTTAAAAAACACAGCAATGAGCATTTAGGCTGATAAATGACATCTATGAGTATCAGGTCTGGCCATGAACATGTATGGCCCCTGTCAGGATAATTCAGAATGGTTTGACATTCATGTCTAAACCACAACAATCCAGTTCTGACACTTGATGTTCAATGCTTTGATAGAGGGACAAATGTATTACCAACTCTAGTTTGACTGCAGTTGGTTTGAAATATCACTTTGGAGGATCAGGCTTTGTCCACTTCCAGAAGGTCCCGAAACATTGATGAAACTGTTTTCTTTACTATTATTTTCTTTTTTACTTCTTTGTATTTCAGATGAAACCCATTCTTCTCTGTCTCCTGATCAGTTTCAGTTTCCCATTGCTCCCATCACATCTTCTTAGCTTTTTCTCCATATCAGCAGGATAAATATATTTTATCAACCATCACTTATTAAAAAAGACTATAGAGGCCACATTCTTGATGGTCATATGTTTTTCTTCAGGCCTTTAGCCTTTTTCCCATCGACCGACGAAGAGGGATGCTTCTCTACTTGACATACATACTACAAACCACGTTTGTGTATCTGTTACTATCGGGCTACTTCTTTCTCCCGTCCCCTTCCCTTGCTTGGCTCTATCTTCCGCGTGACCACGTAAGCAGTGACTGCTTTGCCACCGATGCCAGCCTCTGGTCCAAGTCCTCTTCCGCTGTCATTGCTGTCCAAAGCAGTTCTGTTGATGTCACGTCTCTATGGCGCCAACAGGCCAACTGTCTCTGTCCTAATCGTGTTCCATCCCGTCTGCCGTTATGACCGGCCCAGTGTCCAATCCTCCGTCTACGCTCTCTCTATCTCTCCCTTTGTCCCTGCCTAGATCTTGTTCTTCTCCCACTGTTCCACCATCCTCTCTCTCTCTTTCTCTCTCTCTCTCTCTCTCTCTGTCTTTCTTTACACCACTTCCCAGCAGTATGTGTGCCCCCTCGTTGCCCCCTCCCCATTTACCTCATCAATAACCATACTGTCTGTGAGCGCCTGTGTGTGTGTGTGTGTGTGTGTGTGTGTGTGCACTGTGCATTAGGAAAATTGGTTCTCTGCGACGGAGCGCTGTTTTAACAAAGTAATCACAGCTGCTTGGAGAGAGAGAGAGAGAGAGAGAGAGAGAGAGAGAGAGAGAGAGAGAGAGAGAGAGAGAGAGAGAGAGTGTGTAGGGTGAGGATGGTGGGGTGATCTGGCTAGAATACTGCTGCTACTGGAGTAGGTCTGCTGCATTGCACAATACTGTATGCATGTTGACGAACGTGCGCGCACACACACACACACACACACAAACACACACAAACACTAATTTGTCGCTATGATTCAGGTTGACATATTAAAGCATGGTCAACTTTTGAACTCCATATGGTCTGCCTGCCTGTCTCGTATCTCTGTGGTACTACCAGTGTTTAGTTCTCTCTCTCTCCCCGTTATTCTGAATCATATCCATCATGTCTTTTGGCAGCAGTTCAATAGGGTTTTATTGACCCTAACAAAACACCTTATTCTCTGTCCAGACCAACTGGTAGCCCAGAAAACAACTAATATTAACATAGAACTGCTAACACACCAAGGACTGTTTAGCATTAAATCATAGTTTTATTTTTTAAAAATAGTTTAGCAAAACACATCTACAGTATGTTAAAAGAGCAAGTAAAATAAGACGTTACAACACTACCTTACCTGAATTAATAACTTTTAGATATTAGACTACACCAGGTTTCTAGGCACCATTTTGAATAAACTATAAGGGCAGTCATTATATTAGTTCTTTCTATGCACACATATCTGTCATGTAAGGCTAAGACAAGGTGTCTGAAACCTCACTCTGTTGATAAGGAATGATTGACTGATTTTCATCACAGCTAAGAGCTTTTACTTTTCTCTGTGTCAATACAACTTGTATTGAGTTGCTCTTCATTGCAATGTGCACCGTAAGTGCATGGCGGCAGATTTGCACTGTGTAGTTGTGTGTGTGCGCTTCCATTTTAGAACTGAAATCTGGAGGGGCGTACATGTCTAAATGTGTGTGTGCGTGTGTGTGTGTGCGCGAGTGTGTGTGTACTCTCTAGTAAATTAAATCTGTCGCCCTTCCTCCAGTATAACCACATGACATTTTACAGTAATGGTACTGCTGTTAATCTCTCTCTCTCTCTCTCTCTCTCTCTCTCTCTCTCTCTCTCTCTCTCTCTTATTTTTCAATTCAAACTGTAATGAAAAAATTATTAGACAACAAAGGAAAATTCTTGTTTACTTTTGTTCCAAAAAAATGTATTTGATGGCATATATGTATGATTACATATTAGTTATAACCTTAACTGTTTGGTAGCAAGAGGTTAAATTAAGTAAACCTTTTCAAACAAACATGCCAATTTAATAATAATCACCACCATAGTATATGAATCATTCTAACAGAAAACTACAATGTAATTAATTAAAATTGGCTTTTTAATTTTTGCATTTAAGGCTGCTTGTCAAGAAGACAGACAGACAGACAGACAGATAGATAGATAGATAGATAGATAGATAGATAGATAGATAGATTATTATGTACTGTATGGCAAGCAGTAGTAGACCTATAAAACAACATCAACATCAAAGTATTTGACACAGTGTGCCGTAAAGCCATAACTATGCGGCATACAAACAACATATCAAGCCCTATGACAAACCAACTCGTTCTTAATGAGCCAACCATATTATACAGATTATTAACTAGAATTATACCGGAACTACCGTTGCGTTCAAAATAAAAGTTGATTATAGCCTACGTTCAAGGATTTGGAAGAGTGCAACTGGATGTTGTGTTTCTGTCATTTCTATTAGGATTAGTCAGCACACATCGAAAAAAAAAACAATATCTAGTTTCAAAACCCGAAGTAACCAGGCGATAAAGGTGAGGATATATTATTTTTCGGCTAACAGAGAAATGTAAGCGCAGGAATTTGCAGCCTTTTGTAACACACGGTAGCCTATAATCAGATCGCCGTCTGAACTCTTATGACAATGTTCCACGCTGCTGGTTCGCAAAAATCTTGTTTTTGAAAACGATTAAAACATATTTTGAGTAACATTTTAATAGTTTTATAGTTTTTAATACACTATTTTTAGCAATGCATTTTTTGGCGTTTGAACTCCAATTACATCGCACCTGAATCTGTAGAACGGGTGACAACACAACAAAACCCGACAGTCGGTCCTCAGCGACTGTCCACATCTGTAGACTACCGCAACGTTAAGAACGTGCTCGGAGAGAGGATCTTTAAGTGATAGGTGGGACCTCTGCCCGACTATTACATATTTTGCTAAATATAAAGTGGATATTGGGTCTAGTTAGTACCACCAGGCTTGTGGGATTCCTCAGAGGGGCTACAAACAGTGAGACTCAGTGAATGGAGGATGCTTAACAAATATTAAATCAGTTTATTGTTATCATTAGATTATCATTTAGAATGTGTGTGTGATTTGGTTAAAGAAACACAACGTTTTCCCCCACTTTCCCAGAGACATAAAGTAATAAATCTCTTTTTTTTTTTGGGTGTAGCCCTAGTCTAAAGTTATATGTCAAACAGCAATGGGTCGTCTTGGCTCAGTTGTTGAGTGTATATGTGATAAAATGTCATATTTTAGGCATAATCATTATTCGACATCCACGAGTTGTGCAAAACTTAAGCAAGTAAATGAAGGGGCTGCGAGGACACTTTCTCAGCATGTTCTGAGCATAGATAGGCCCACTGTCTCTCACTGTCTGAAGGACCAACAACATACATCCCTTACCATTTAATAAATAGCCTGTAGTCCTGCATCTAAAATACAGTAATGTTTGCAATAATTCTGTAGTTATGTGGCATCACCACACACTATTTGCATACGAACTATATGTATTTTATGCACTTAAAGAATATGATATGGCTATAATAACATTAGAAACCAACGTCTTTAGGTAAGAATATAGCAAACTATTTTCTCTATTTGTGTATTATGATTCACCTGAAGGTTGCCAGTGACCTGAAACCATTAGTTGCTATACACATATGTTAAGTAAGAGTACTTTCTTTATTTTTAGTTCTTAAAATGTAATACTCACTATGTATTGGTAATGAAGAAGGTAAGCTAAGAAAGGTCATCACCGGCACTATACACACTGTTAAGTATGTCGCTCAACACTTAGACCACCTACTATTCCAGAATGTCTCATGAATGTTATTTAATGAACGTTTGGGTATCAAAGAACCTACATTTGGCTAGCTCGTTAGAACTCTGTTTGCTATCTAAATGTAGCAAAGCAAGAGCAGGTTACAGAGAAGATCATTTTACAATCTTATAGGACTACCGTAACAAAACAATTGTTTACAAGTAATTTGTTATGTATATAGTATAGTATAGTATTTTTTATTTTTATTTTCATATATATATATATTTATTTTATTTTTTAAAATATTTATTAAATTATATATATAAACAAATGTACACTGAAACAATTCATTCAAATGTTATTCTAAATAATACTTTTAACAAGTCTGTGTTAGAATCAGTTGTGTGTAAGTAAATACACTGTTGACACATAAAGCTAGCTCCCTTTTTGCCATGACTGGCTTCGTGTTTTACTACCCTTGGGTTTTCTGAGCGTCATAATATTTGATTTCATCACAGGAGCCATCTCTCTTCCTGCTCGTGTGGCAGATATGTGGCGTGGCAGGCGCCCCCACTGCCCTGGGAGTGATCGTCCTGAGGAAGGGCGCGGGGAGCCCCTCAAACATCCCAGGAATAGCGAACATGCTGGAGAGCCCAAGGGCAGGAGCAGCAGGAAGCAACACCACGGCAACACCTACCAAAGGTAAACATGTTTATGTGCTGTAGGATCATGCCCATTACCATGGACAGGGATTGGGCTTCCTCTGATAGGCTAGTGGTTCTCAAACTGCGTCCTTCCTTCCTTTTAATTTCTTTCCTTTCTCTGACTACAATAAGGGATCGAACATTGACCCGTGGTAGCGTTTGGGCTTGAGAGCCCAGCTAAACCCTCCATGACCAGTAGCATTGTTAAGCTCGCTGTGCCCTGGCTGATGAGAGCCTGCTGGACTGGCGCTTTGGGCCTTAAGTGAGTGTCAACGGGCCTGCGTGTTATCATATGAAGTGAGACATTCTCCTCAGTGATTTGCACCCTGGCGGGCAGATGAAGGCCGGGGCCCACAGAGCTTGTATGACACGGGGGAGAAAGGGGTACAGAGGGGGGTGGGGCATTTCTGGGTGCCTCTAGGAGTCACAAATGTACACGTACGCTCTTAGCCTAGGATTTAATCCACTGTGATTTAAGTATAATTTCTGTTTAAATTGAGTGGTTAGGCTTCTTGCACATATAGTCCACGTCCTATTCTAGGGAAGAAAACAGGTGATGAAAACATGATAGAGGGAGAGCAGCTCAGGTCACACACACTGCGAGCGGTATGACTGGTATGTATAGGAGTGAGTGAGAAGAAAGTAGCGATATGCATTATGATTAGGATTACCTTTTAGAATCGTGAACCACTGAGAACAACTGAATAGATTCACAACCAGAAACTAAAGGGAAAAATTGAATGATCAAATCGTTGCACTTGATTGCAGTACATGAAGAGACAGATGCCCAAGTGCTCTGGCCTTTCTAATGTTGCGCTCAAATAAACTAAACAAAAGGTTATTCCTGTTCTATCTCGTACTAATCTCCTAGACATGGATGTTATCTAACGCCACCCAGTGAAAGAAAACCTTGCGGTGGTGAATGTGACTATGTTTAGCTGTGAAAACCGAGGTCTTTGCCCCTTGGCTCATGTGTTACGGGTGGAGGAGGGGCTTAAATATGTATGAAAAGGAACGAGAATACAGAACACACGAAAGCCAGCCAGCACACATCTGAAGAGACGCTGGGGCTTTGGATGAGCTCCTTGGCCCTAACCGTGGAGGTCTGTGTGCTGCTACTCTTCAGTTTGAACCTGGTTATTTAGTTATTTTTCTGGTGGTCTATATCGTTGTGCAGTGGATTGAGGGAGGGTTTCCTAGTGTGCTACTAACGTTAAGCTGTGTCTTCGCTCCCAGGTGCCACCAGATGTCCAGGAGAATGGAGCAGCAGGGGCGTCGTGCGGTCACAGAAGGGCAGCAAGGCTCCCTGGTCATGAACAACCATGGAAAAGGTCATTACATGCTCTGCTTTTCAATGATGCTGCTGTGCATCGGTGTGTTGTTGACGTGCAGCATTATCACCGCAATGAGGCACGCGTGTAACAGATGGAGGGTTACACACGTATAAGTATACAGTTTGTGTGTACTGCACAATCACTCTGCATTGATCCAGTATGTCTTTTCAATGTGTGTTGAAGCTCTGAACAAGGATGGCCAAGTGGTTGGCCAAGTAGTGTTAAATGAAAACATGCCAATAACAGCTGTCAATGGAGTTGTCAAGGAAACCCAAGTGGAAATGCTTGGATTATTCAGTCTATCTTTTTGCTGCTTGTAGACGGCAGGGATCCTGACAGAGGCGGTGGAGAGTCACATCCACACGAAGCCAGACAGACCAGGGACGACCATCACCAGACCTTCAGCCTCGACTCACAAACGCAGCAGAGATCATCTACACAACACGCCTCCTCCCGTGCAAACCTCACCCCCTTATCCACACAACAGGACTTTCCCCATACAATCCACACCTCCTCTACACAACACAATGACTCACATACAATCCACACCTCCTCTACACAAAACAATGACTCACATACAATCCACACCTCTTCCCTCACACAATTCGGAATTGAAAGCCAGAGCAGGAGCCAAAGCCCTAGCTCGGTACGACTTACTTCATTTTCTGTTTGTCAATGTTCTATTCATGTTCAGGCCGAGGGCCTGCTATCCACTTCCAAGCACGGAGAGCTCTAGAATGTGTGACATTCAGTATATGTCCAGTAGCATTCAACACATGCATAATTAGAGGCGTTGTTTAAAAGAACTTTCTGCTTTGTAGTTCAAAGCAGTGCTACAAAGACGAGCTGTGCCACCAATACATTCTGCTGTCTCCTCTTATCTGTCTGCATCTGCGCCCCCCCCCCCCCTTTCCCACCCACCTTCCCCGATGGTCTCTCTCTCTGGCTCCACTCTGCCCAGTCCTGTTCCGCTGATGATGATGATGATGGTGGTGGTGGACAGCAGAGTAGCCACAGGATGAAGAGGAGGGGCACTGCCAATGGTGAAGAGGGCCACCTGGTGTATCACACCGGCCTCGTGCTGAAAGAAAGATGTACTCACCGCACCCTTTTTCTTTTGTCTGTTTAGCTATTGAATATGTAGGCATGTAATGTCTGTGTGGTCACACTGCCAGCAGGCCAGCTCCACAAACCAGCTTCAAGCCACAAGATAAATGTTTGTCTGCTGCTGAACATGCTTAGACAGTAACCAAATATGAGATATGGCTTATCAACTCACACATTTCCAACTGCGAGATATACAGGATAAATGTTTTACTCTAATCAAATCTGCATAATCATCTGGATGATAAATCGAGACCAGCTGAATTTTTACACCATTTGGTCTGTTATTTTAGTCATATATTAGTGCACCGTTATTTACTGGAAAAAAAACAACTATTATACATTAAATTACACTGCTTTGTTTAAACTAGATAGCAGTATATTTGACCTCAAATGTGATGAACTGAGGTTCTTAAAGATTATGTAACAGAATTGTAGTGTTAAAAAGCCACCACCACATTCTGATCAGACTGTCTGTCTGTCTGTCTGTCTTTCACAGATGATGTGGTGTCAACATTGGGAGAAGGGGCCTTTGGAAAAGTGGTGGAATGTATTGATAGAGAAAAGTAAGCGTGTTAATGAGCCGTTCTCTGTAATCCTGTCAGTATGTTCTTCTTTTGACATATGGTCCCTCAAAAAATATGGTTCATAGTTCAGAAAATATGCAAGGTCATGTGTAGAACTTCTTTTAGCAGGTTTTACTAAAGATAATACAACTAGATAATAAAGTATGAACAATATTGATAAATTAACTGGTCTAGATTAAAATATTATGTCGTATGTGCTTACATTCTACCCAATGTGTCTGCAAGAGGTCCACTGCCAGAAACCTCTCTCTAACCCTAAATCTAGATTCCTAGGTATCAAATGTAAAGAGTCTTTGGAATTCCCTGTTGTGCAGATTATTTGGTTTGCGGAAGAGTTGTGTTTAGTGTGTGTGTGTGTGTGTGTATCTAGTGTCTCTGAGCGTGTGGCTCTGAAAATTGTGAAGAAGATCGAGCGGTTTAGGGAGGCGGCGAGGTCAGAGATCAAGGTGCTGGAAGAGATCAAAAGCCTTGATGACAACAACAGGTTGTAAGTCAAGATACACACTGAAGTAGATCTGATCATATACATTTTAGAGTCATTATGTGGTTTCTTAGTATCTGGCTTGTAGTGTAGAGTATACTCTGCATACATAGTGTCTATCAATATTTAGTGCAAAATCAACCTCTGTCTCCGAGGCACACACACGGCTGAGCAATGTGTGTGCATGCATGCACCCACATCCACATGCTCAAACTGTGCAGGTGTTGTTGAGTTTTTGGGGAAATGCGTTGCTCTTACATCAAGGCCCCCTTGTGGACAAAAATGAAATGACATGCAGTAAGTAGACATTGTCTCCTGCACTCTACTCATTGTCTCCTAGTGCTTGTGTGAGGATGCTGGACTGGTTCGACCACCACGGCCACATCTGCATTGTGTTTGAGCGGCTGGGCCTGAGCACATTTGACGTCCTCAGAGAGAATGATTTCCTGCCTTTCACTGTGGAGCAGATCAGACACATGGCCTTCCAGATCTTCACAGCTGTCAGCTGTGAGTGAACAGACAGTAGCATTTCATGGGGGAAATGCTACTGTCCGTATACAGATACAGGGCTAACTCGGCTGATTACACATAGGCATGGTACACCAGCAGCCTTAAAGGATAGCGTGTTTAAGGTCTAGTATGGTGGTTGCTACAATTTCATGTTTTTAACCTGATAGGCCTCTTCGACAGAGCAGGGTATAGTTTTGTCTTTTACTTGGTTACTTAAACAGAATTAGTAAAGGGATGTCCTGTCCTGTTTGGCATGATGACTATAATTCAACTTTAAACATGAGCGCTTCATGTGTTTTTCAGTCCTGCATCGCAACCATCTCACCCACACAGACCTGAAGCCAGAGAACATTCTGTTTGTGTGTTCTGACTACGATCTAGAGTACAACAACAAGCTGGTACAGCGCTACGCACCACTGTTCAAGTTACTGTAAACACACGAACTCTCAATGAAGACATGTTAGCATACAGACAGCTAGTTAGCTGCCAGAGAAACGCAGTAACGGTAAATGTAATGTAATATTAACGATTACTGAATGTAATTTACCTGTGTGTGTAATGTGCGAGTGTGTGTGCCAGGAGCGCTATGAGAGGAAGTTCAGGTGTTTCGATGTGAAGGTGGTGGATTTTGGCACCGCAACGTTCGACCATGAACAACATGCGCCTCTTGTGTCCACACGCCACTACAGAGCGCCGGAAGTCATACTGGGTACTACTCACGCACACACACGCACACACACGCACACACACGCACACACACGCACACACACGCACACACACGCACACACACGCAC
>JAODOY010011067.1:2500-26784 GCA_025399855.1 Forbesichthys papilliferus | reverse complement strand
ACAGTATGTGATGTGGTGCCGATGGACAGGAGAGAGACTACCTACCTCCTGACAGTATGTGATGTGGTGCCGATGGACAGGAGAGAGACTACCTACCTCCTGACAGTATGTGATGTGGTGCCGATGGATAGGAGAGAGTCTACCTACCTCCTGACAGTAGGAAAGGATTTGGCTGGGCTCGGTGAAGCAGCCCTGGCGGCCCTGTGGGTCTGGTTCCCACTGGCCGGTCTCTGTGCTCATGTGCAGCAACTGGCGACCGCAGAACATCGCAATTTGAGGCTCCACCACTAGGGGGCCGGGGCCATTCACCTCAGTCAGGGCCTGGAAATAGGGAGAGATATAGGAGAGTAAAGAGAGAGGGGGGGGGGGGGGGGTAGATAGATAGATAGATAGATAGATAGATGGGGAGAGAGATTGTGAGGTTTCGTTGTTTTCCTGGGAGGGACAAAAGTGCCGTGATGCCCACAGCAACCGAGACAGGCCCATGGATCACTGTAATGTATAGGCTACTCCGGTACATTCTGCAAGATCCATATGAGACCCTCACGAGGCACAGAGAACCAATAAAAAAATAACACATGATTTAGCAACGGCGAACGCCCCTATTCGTCAACCATATTGACAGGTGTTGAGAAGAAATACAAAAGGAAACAAAGCTTTAGAGTGATATACAGTGAGTGGTAAGCAAAATGACTACTGCTAAGCCCCCCATCCATCCACCCACCCATCTCCTCCAACGGCCTTCTAGGATGTTGCTATTGATCGAGGGATATGTTGCCGCTGCTGAGGGAAGGGCCCAGGGGATGCCATATAGAGGAACGGACAGCATCTGGGGCTGGGAGTCAGGTGTTAATACAAGCTCATTGACCGCTGGCCTACTTCACTACATTAACACAGAGCACAGAGAGGGTTCAGGGATAAGCAGGGATAAAAAGCAGTGTGTGGGGAGAGGCTGTGACAGAGCACAGCCAAAGCTGTGCACAATGCATAACGCCATGCTGGAGGTAGGTATAGGGGTAATCGCACAATAGCATACGATGAGTACAACTTGGACCGAGGAAGACGTGGCGGGATGTGAAATATGATACAATACGATACCCAGGTTTTTGATAAGGCGCTTTAGACCAGTGTTTGTGGTGAGGCGCTTATTTTGGGAATGTCTGACAGAGACATATTTGTGCTTGTCTGCGACCCGTTCAGATTGCAAAGCCACGGCAATAAAAAAGGAATGCGTGTGTCTTTAAGCATTTTATAAGGGTCAGCTTTGTTGCAAGCTAATGATCTTGGAATACGTAACAAAGGCTGTACTTGTGCTCCACTATGACCCGTGCAGATCGCGTAGCTATAGCAATAAAAAGGAATGTGTTTATCTTAAGGCGTTTTATAAGAGTCAGCTTTGTTGCAAGGTAATGTTTGCAATCCGATCCTGAAACTGTACAAAAATGGCAACCCGCAGCCCTTAGCCTACGAAGGGCTCGTCTCCTTTCATCTCCGGCGAGAGACAAACAGATTGAACTCACTGAATGACAGACAAGACAGGCTACTCTGAGCCAATTAAACGGAAGAAGCCTAAAGCGAGCGAGGGAGAGGAAAGAAAATGTGGGGAGAGATGCCTGATCAAAGGTGAGCACTGTCTCAGATGACTGCGGCTAGCATGTTTGAAGTTGTAATTAAAATTCAAACAGAAAATAAAATCTAAAATAATATCAAAGTAATAATAAAAATAATAATAAAAAATATATTCATATAAATGAATGTTTCAATATACTGTATAATAAATATACATGTGCACTGATAGGAGTAGATTCTAAGATAACAAATGGGCAGAAAATATAAACCAAACCCTGTGTATCCACAGAGGCTTTATATGGTTAGTGTCGAGCTGACAAGCTTTGGCCTGTGTTACGCTGCAAACCATTCATGTTAGGTTACAAATAATAAATAGCATGTAGCATTTATACTATACTATACAACTCAAATATTTTGTGTGTGCGCATTTGTGTTTGGTGGACACACACAGCACAATGCTAGCTTGAAGCACTTAGCCGCTACCGAGCAGCTACCGAGCTAATGGCAGATATCTCTCTTTGACTTGGGGAAGGTCAATGCCCTGAAAAGAAAAAAAAAAAAAAATGAAGGGGAAAAAAAGAAGAGAAAATTCTTCCGGATATTTGAGCCGATAACATGGCAGCTCCCCTGGTTCATCCCCCACCCCTGTCCTCCCGCCTTCCTTCTTCCCTTGCACGTGCAGAAAATCAATGCAGAGAGCCCTGCAACTATATCGCCACGCTCCCCCAAATCGATGGGAGTCCATCAGGACCTGGGGGCCCCAACCTCCAACACGTCTGGGGCCCTGCGCCACACACACAATCCACAATGCAATCTGTGACAACCACTAGAGAGGAATGGTGTTTTCATCTCCTCATCATTTTCCTTATATAGTTGTACTTCTCTCATCTATCTACTATATCTTTCTATTGTTGCCTGCCTGCTTGTCTGCCTGCCTGCCTGCCTGCCTGTCTGCCTGCCTGCCTGCCTGCCTGCCTGCCTGTCTGCCTGCCTGTTTTATGTTTATCGTTTTGCTTTTGGCCGATGTTATCGTGTGTCATTACAAAGTAGCGGAGAGGAAGTTTATGAATGAACTGTGAAGTGAACCCAATTCTGTATATGGTGTGTAAAAGAATAATTAAAAAATTAAAAAATAAGAGAGGGAGAACGGCTTTAAATGTAGTCATTCTGGAGAAAGCTTGTTGATATTTGAACACAATCAAAACAAAAACATTTCTCACATGCGGGTAACACACTGCAAAGGCTAGGATATTGTTTTGTGGTGCGGCCTGCACCACTTTGTTTGTGTTCCCATATTCAGAGCCGGAGTCGTGTAGCAACACCTTATTTATTCAGCGCGCATATATCGGGGCAGCTAGTGAGTAGATATTCACTGAATTTGACAAAAATGTATATGCTTACATTCGCTGACTATACCTTTAATTGTCTTGGAGGAATAGCTGCTCTTTCATTTTATCGCCACGACAACGTGTCCCAGCTGGAACCCGGTTGCAGCTCAGCATATTAGCAGCACAACAACTGTATCTTTATTGCTATGCGCTATTCTAAAAGAGCTGTGACTGTACTTTTGTAAAACAACGTTTCTTTACAGTGAGCCATTGGCATTGGCGTCTAAAGTGCTATAATAATAGCATAGCAATAAAGTTATATAAGGTCATGTAAGACTGCACGTTTTATTACAGTAAGGTGGTCCTCTATGAAACAGAAGTGTGCAGCGCCATCTGATGATCAAGGTCTGATTTTACTTGATTAGACATGATGCAGAGCTAACGATGCTTTGTACATGTATCATATATGCAGCGCTTATAGATGTGTTGAAGCATTATGCTTTATGTTAATTCTTATACATTTGGTTAAATTCTGTCTAGAGAATGTATTAGTATCATCTAGGAAATTAATTGTCACTAATAGATTTGTTTGATGTAATAAAAAATAAAAAAAGGAAAAATGTAGTCTTTAGAAAATAGCATTACACAGTACACATTACAGTAAGAATGCCCAAGCAATAAAGTTATATAAGGCTATATTTTACTGTACATGTGATGTACTGTACATAATTCATTAATTTATTTTAATTATTTACTGCTATTACATAAGGTTTGCCAGATCACAACAGACTACCATTTAAAATGTTGATTAAAATAAAGTAGCCTCTCAATATTAATTTGCTTAATCTAGTTTTGTAGCAAGGCTGACCTGCAACAACATGCATAGGTTGAGATTAGTCTGTTTTGTTCAATCCAGTCCAGGAAATCAGCCAAGTCACTTATCTTGTTTAATGAGACTGTACAGCTCATCAATCTACCAAATAAGACATCCAAGTGGAAAACAAGCTGTGGATAAAGGATGTTGATTATAGATAAGCACAATGATGGATCAGCTGAGTAGAACTTTCTAAATGCACAGTACAATAAAATAGAGTTACAACATGTAAAATATAATTCTTCCAGTAAATATATTAAATGACTCGAGATGGAAAACTACATTTAGATACTGCATGCTAAGCTATATGGACCGTAGCTCATTAAAAGTATTACAGCTGAGATTGTTTGCCGAAGCCATCACATTTCTTGCATGCTTTACAGTAGTGTTTTGGGTTCTAAATATGAGCTGTAATTGCCTCTTCCCTCACAGTCGGCAGCTACAAACTATGTATTCTATATTAGGAAATGCCTTGAAACATCAACCAAGTACGTGCTGAGAATATTCTGGTGTTTCCACAACAGTGCTCTTTTCCAGTGCCTCCAGATTTCCCCTTACAGACCAGACGTCCCGATTCAGCCGGCTTCACAATAACGCCCCTGAAAGTGTCAACAATTATTGCTGCTTCTGCAAGAGGTTCTGCGCCCGTCGTATCCCCTGTGGCCCGCTGTAATTGGACAGTTAAAACTCCATGCCTGAGTGAGAGGAACAATATGTGCTGATGTGTGTCTATGTTGTATGTGCCGAATGTAGCCTGTCTTCCTGTGTGTGTGTGTGGGTGTGTGTGTGTACCTGAATGTAGCGTTGCCCATCTTGTTCTCTGTGTGTGTGTGTGTGTGTGTGTGTGTGTGTGTGTGGGTGTGTGTACCTGAATGTAGCGTTGCCCATCTTGCTGTGTGTTGTGTGAGTGTGTGTGTTGTGTGTGTACCTGAATGTAGCTTTGCCCATCTTGCTGTGTGTTGTGTGAGTGTGTGTGTTGTGTGTGTACCTGAATGTAGCATTGCCCATCTTGCTGTGTGTGTGTGTGTGTGTGTGTGTGTGTGTGTGCATGTGCATGCGTGTGTGTTTGTGTATGCGTGGGTGCGTGCGTGTGTGTGTGTGTGGGGAGGGTGTGAGGTATTGCTGCCCCACCCCTGGCTTGACATTGACTCCCACATATCACGGTGTAGTGCTGAGGCAGCTGAATAGGCAGACAACTCCCCCATGCAGCCAGAGCTGCATCATTAATAACGGCCTGTTGACATAAACCCTGAGACATCGATTGGCTCGCTGCCTTTTTGCCTGGTTTTCTTCCACTGCCGGCTCCCATGACACGGTATTCTTCTGTTTCTGAACCTACCCGTGTTGGCTAGGAAATAGGTGGCAATGGTCGCTATGGCGAAGAGCGTCTAGGGGCAACGTGAAGCGCAATTACACACTAATGACGTTCTAGAACATCTCAGAACATTCTGGACAGACGCACAGTACATTTCTGAGTCAACTCTACTTATTGACTTAAACAGTGGAAGGGGGATTTCCGTTTCAGGTCGTCACTCTGGGAGACAATACAAAATAAGTCTTTGTAAATGATTTATCTCCCACTAATCCTCCCACTTGAAAATTTTTCCGTGCAACAGACTTTGTATCTACATGTACGTTGATGTCCGCCCACACAATATAACACTTTGCTTTTAAAAACAAGGGGACTATTCTGGATGGGCATTCGCTGAATATTTTTTTCCCAGAACGTTTTGGTGTTTGTGATACAAGCACAGGTTTAGACTAAGATGTTAGGCTGCCGTATAGACGACAAAAAGAGACCCTGCAGAATCTCGGCGCTCTACGGTCGTCACAAAACATTACACTTCACCGTAAATTACTCCCGCTAGCTGAACTGAAGCCAGGGCTGTAAATTTACACACTCCTTCCTCCCGTCCTAATTAAATTTTCAGTACCTGATCCAGCTCTGTGTTGCAGGATGACTTCATCCCCTGTAATGATGCAATCTGACCCCCCCCCCCCGCACGCCAAGCAAGGCATTGTCGTGGCAGGGAGATGCGAAGCCCCCCCAATAATCTGTCACGTTTGATATATTACCCACCTCCCTCCCTCCCCCCACGGTTACCCCTAACAACACTCCCTCAACCCCCCATCATGGGACCAATAGGTTCCTACGAAGCTAAATGCACCGGAGCTTTACAGTACAGTATATCAGAGAGTCTTGAGACTGGTGCCGTTCTACGTTACGCAGCGAGCTCTGTCTCTGGAACTGCAGTCGCCGCCAGCAGTACTGTAGAGCTAACACATAAACACGCGCTCTCCTCACAGATGGATTGGAACGGTAGAGACGTTAATCCGACCGCGGGATGTGGGTTTCCTGACGAGACAACGTTATTGAATGTCCCTTGGCGAGCAAACACCTTATACACGTTATAAAGCAAGAGAGGGCTTTATAGCGGCTTACAGGATAACACGCGTACTGTATAGAGTCTAATGCGCTTCTGCACACTGGCTTTTTCTTAGACATGAGCACAGGCATGGAAGAACACACACACGCACACGCGCGCACACACAGAGAGGGGAACAGCCTGTGCCTTTTTCTGCTTGTCTTTGTGATTCTCCGCAGCACAGATGGCTGGATAGTAGGTGGCTGCTGGCGCCCCACCCCTCGCGCTGAAGCCCAAACCCCACCCCTCCACACCCCTCGCTCTTTGAGCTCTTCTCCCCCAGCCTCTCTGGCCCTTCTATCCCTCTATTTCATCTTCATCTCCCTCTCTCTCGCTCTCTCTCTCTCTAACAGCTTCCACACAATGCCCACACGCTCGTCCATCTCTTGGCTGGTGCTAAATGGCCAGATAGATTTTGGAGCATTCATCATTGTGATCATGCTGGTTAATTATTCATAGACTCCATCAGGGCCCTTCCTGGTGTGGCTGGCCGTCGTGAGCGCAGCTACAGCATTACGCATTAGAAGCAGGGGGTTGTGGGGGATTGTGGGGGAGGCGGAGGATTGTTAGTCACAAGTCCATCTAGGGAGCCGTCCATCGAACCTGTTTGAAAAGGGCAGGCTCTTTCAAATAGTACTTGACAGTTGATTGGATGAACTGTATCCATGCACGTATCAATATCAATGCTGATTGGTAAGTTCCTCGGACCAATTCGCAATGATATCTAGGCTTTCCAGACTGATTCTCGATGTGCTATTAAACTGAAGCTCAAGGCTGAGAACCCCCTCCCCCCTCTCAAATGAACCCTATAAAAACACATTGACAAATACAAATGTTCTGAGTTAATGTATTTGTTGACGCTGTGACTCAATAGTCACACGATAGGCATTTTGGATGCAAGACGCGGCCTCACCATGGTCCTACGTCTGCTTTCATTAGTCCAGATTATGACTAGGCTGGGACCAGATGGCCTCATAATCACTACAACCCCCCCCCCCCCCACACACACACACACACATATCACACACACACACCCATGGGTAGTCCATGGCTTGCAATAGCAACCAAACCTCCGTACATATCCTGATTTAATCTCAGGCTGACTTCTGATGGTGTCGCCTGGGGGTGGGAGCGATGGTACAGTTAGCCAAGGCTTGTGTATACCGTTCAGCGAAGTCGTGACTGAATTGTCTGCCTGCTTTTAAAATGTCCCCTTATGGAAAAGTATCCCACGCAGTATGGCATCATGGGACAGGGAGAGCGATTTCTCCCCCACATGAGTTGAGTCTCCAAATACTCCCACAGCCATTCACACGCACGCACGCACACATGCGCGTCGCACACACACACACACATCAATTGTCTCACCACAAACTGGCAAACGTGTTACTGATAACGTTCATATGTGTCGTTCTTTTTCCATCAACTCACCTGCCCTCATCTGCAGCATACACACACGCACGCACGCACACATGCACGCAAACACACACATGCACGCACCCATGCATGTGTCATGCGCACACAAACACATGCATGTACATACACACATACACATACACACACGCGTCACACACACACATGCGTCTCACACAATCACACACACCCACACGCATGTTCTTTACACCCGCAAACACACAAGCACACATACACACACACTCACCCATACACATACACACACACACACGCATGTTCTTTACACCCGCAAACACACAAGCACACACACACACACACACGCACACCGTGTTCTACAGTTCTGTTCTGCATGCATCTGCAAGCCCTATACCTGACATCGAACACTCATGTATACAAGGTCGGACAAAACAGTTCTGCAGGCTGAGTGCCTGTAGATGGTCACAAACAGGCCTGTCTGTGTTCCTCCGCCCACATCTAGAGTACAACTGTCCCATCTGAGTCATGGACCATCTTCACACCTGACTGTTATGTCCTTTTGGGAAGGAACAAATACAAACCCAAAAACCCACATGGCATAGTTGCCATTTGAACAGTAATCTCTGCTATAATCTCAGATAACAGATGACAGAGATAACTGCATGCGTAACTGATAGGGGGCGATGCAGCCTGGTAAATGACTGGAGCGATGCTGTTTCTGAAACATGTAAAACGTGCAAGGCCAACCTACATGGAATACTTACCCTAACCCTAACACAAATTAAAATGAATTGATAAAATTTACTTTAATAAAGTAATAGTGAATCACGTAGTCACGAAAATTGACCTTTCCCAAGCCCCGCCCATTTTTGCTTGTCCTCCAATAACAGTTGAGCATTTTTTGAGCATTTGACGAATCTAACTAGGTAGGTAAGTGAAAGGGGCGGGGCTTGGGAACGGTCAATAATGTTCATGCCATAATAAGTTAAGTACCGTAACCCTGCATTCACACCGCCGACGTGTTCAGCTCGCAAAGAGGCATGTTCCAATCCTATTTCGAACGGACGCCAGCGTTTCTCGGCGGCAATTTCCAGCGAGTCGTTTGTGACGGAGTTCGGCGACTACCAATGGCAGGACAGGTGTTCTCTGCGTCTTCTTTTCGATAGCTATCTTAAAATCGCTCGCTGTTCTAGTGCCTGTTCACGGTCCATATGTGTGACAGTATTTATACAAACATTTCCCTCCAAATTTTTGTAATTTTCTTTTTGAGGAAATGCACACTATTTGTGCGTTTGATTTGATTAATTTTACTGTAGACCTCACGCAAGTTCTAATTGCTGGCGTAAGACACGTCCACTCCCGAGCTGGCGGTTTGGACACTAGAGAGGGCTTGGCGACAGCTCAACAGCGATTGAGCGATTTGCGAGTTGAATACATCAGCGGTGTGAATGCAGGGTTAGTGTACTTGCAGATGTGATTTCAAGCTAAAGTGTTACCTCGGGGGATAAACGAATCAAAGGCTTAGTTAGGATTTGAGCTCAGCAGATCTCTTGGAAACATCTAAATGTCAACACAATTGCAACCAAATCATAGGGATTTTCAGTTTAGGCACAGTCATTGAGACAATGCAAATACATTAAGCATTATTTATACAGTAAACACATTTAAGGAGCTAAATTAGGGTTGGCGTTTAAAAGATTTATGTTCCGCTTAGCCCCTAAGGAACAATAAAACGTGTCTGTGAGTTTCATGTTGGGAGTTTTCAGTCGGACTTTGCAGTAACAATTATTCCAGATCTAGCAGCATAATATGACAAAATAACACAAAGAAAGAAGGGCCTAATGCAGGATAATTAGGAGTCAGACACCATTTGTGGACAAGAAACAGCAGGCGTGTTCATTTTTTTTGTGCCTAACTTCAAATGCTATCTTTATGTTGCAGACACTCAGACGTTGACCTGAGCCTAGTGTGAAATTGGTTTGACGACGTCTAGAGCCAGATCAGATTATTTTAGCACTTATAAGTGCTAAAATAATTGGAGGTTAGTAAAATGTGTGAGATTATAGTGGATAATTACATTTTATGAAAATTTTCTGAATAGTAGCTATATTATTAGGTTCAATAGATTGCACACACAATGGTGTGTGTTAGATTAAATAACTTAAAGCACTGATGGCCAGGACAGCATTTTCTTATGTCTAACAAACCGAGTGGAGCAGGTGTCATCAATAGCTGCATTTACATGTTATGTTATTCACCTATTATTCCGATTAGAATCGTGTTAAAAGCCCAACTGAAAGAAAACGCTCCTCATTAACAACACATCTGGCTTGAGAACTCTGTGACAACTCAGAGACAACAATAGGTTGAGACCTAGACATTTTTATGTTTGTTTGTTGTTGTTTAATGTCAAGGTACGCTAGCTCAAGGTACGCTAGCTGTATGCTAGCCCTGGCTCCTGTTAATAGGGAACATTAACAAATTGGTGCAGGGGGAGGTGTTTCAGTTAAAATATCAAAAACATTTTCACAAGTACCCCAGAACGTCCAGTGTGCCTGCTTCCTTGTGTGACTTTGATGATCGGGCATATTTATTCAACACTGGCACAGTGAAAATGTAACTGCTTGATCTCCCGACCCAGCAGAACAGCCCGGTCACAAGCAGAGACTCCTATCAGCGTCAGTACTAGGGAAGCAGATAGCTTTATAATGCAAAGACACAAAAAAGAGAGAGAGATGGGAAAACAAAGGGAAGAGCCACAGAGCAAGAGGAGGAGGCAACACTGTATCATCACCACCACCACCAGTACGGCTTGTGCCTTCTGTCTCTCATTTACGCATAATACTATTCTGATCGTGTCTCACCAGCTCCCTTGGGAGCCCGAATAGCACAAGCTTCAAATACGTCTCACATGTTGAGAAGCAAACAAAGGGAAGGGAGTACAGAATATTTTCACCATGACCCAACAATGTTTTCACACTATAGGAAGTCATTTAAAGGCAGGGTCTGTCGTTCTCGAGAACGCTTGCTAACTTTGAGCTCAAATCAAAACAATATCCCTCCGCTGTGCCGCCTCACACAGTGAAACGCATTGTGAAGCAAAAACATTTATATTGTTTTAACTTTTGTTTTTTATTGCATGGTTCCATAGTAAGCAGCTGTGATTTTGAGATGTAGGGGCAGGACTGCTTTCTTGTGTTTTAGAATGTTAATTAATGTGCATGGGGCCTTTATGGAAATACGGGACAAATCAAGTCCCGTATTGATTTGAAAACGGGTCAAAATGCAAGCATTAAATACGGGACTATTTCGTATTTTACGGGACTACAGTAAGAAATTAAGGCACGGTTAGGCTTGCTAACTTCGAGCTCAAATCAAAACAAAACAATGCGTATTTTACGGGACTTGTGGCAACCTAAGTGCCGTCCCACACATTGAAACACATTGCAAAGCTTTGTTGTTGTAAGCATTCGCCACATTGTTTATGTTACTGTTTACAAAGCCAGGGCTGTGTAGATATACCTGATTATTTTTTCAGCACGCACAGAGAACAATAAGCTAGCGAAATGCAAGGAGATATTTTGGGAATTAGTGTATTAGCTTACAATTAGCTTGCAACAGCTGACACACTTTATACATATAAAACCATTGGTGTTTTGGTTTGGAACTCCAAGAACCCACCCGCCTCGCACAATTGAGTGCTGATTGGCTAGCTCACGTTGACTCAGAAACCACTACTGCTCCAGCCATTCATGATTTTGTGCACAACTGTGGCCCAGTTTCAAAGGCACGGCACCCCTTGGGTCTGATGTACCATGACCAGTGTTGGGCAAGTTACTCAGAAATTATAAATATTTACTATTTACTTATTACGCCTTCAAAAAGTAATACTATTTTACTTTACTTATTATTAGGTTTTAAAAGTAATTTGAACCTTAGGAGTCAACAATCAGCCACAGTGAACACATTGCAGCCTCTCAAACCAGTTGATTGGACAGGGTTGGTTCTATTAGCCTACTGGTACCCTAAGTTTGCTAGGACCAGCAAAATAATAAATGCACATCTTTATAAGATGGATGTTTAGGGGGGAGGGAATCTTGTTATTGTAATGCAGTAATGCAGCATTACTTGGATTAGAAATTGGAATATTTTTGCCGTTTTGGCAATAATATTTAGTAGTGTCTGAAAAAAGTAATGACATTACAGTAACTGGTTACTGCCCAACACTGATCATGACCATGGTCATGAACTCTCTGATGTGTTGTGATGGGTTGTAAGGATGTATGTAATCCAAAGCTCCATAAACAGTTCCTGTTCCAGTCTGTTAAGTGCACCTGTGCAACTAACTAGCTGTTTACCGCACATTTTATTAGAAGTCTTCTTCTAATGACACATGTGGTCAACAGCTTGGATGGATGGACTACTTTTTATATAAAGCTTTTCCAACCTACCTGCCGCTCAAAGCACCGAGCACAATAGCGTCACATTCACCCATTCACCCATTCGCACAAACATTCAATGCACCGTCCGACCACCGGGAGCATTTAGGGTTCGGCGTCTTGCTCGGGGACCCAATGGGATTCGACCCAGCAACTTTCTGATCGCCCGTCGCCCTGCTTTACCCACTGCGCCGCTGCCGTGTTGACATAGCGAGGCCAAGTAGCCCCAGATGTCAGCATCAGCTAGAGCTTCTGCCATAAAGGCGCACGAAACTAAGCCGCTCGATCGTGGTGGCGAGACGCCGCACCGCGATAAACGCTCACTGCCTCGTGCGCACGTGCGCATTTTATTCGGGGCGATCGCGTGCGTGCGTGCGTGCATGCACTCTCCTGCCTGCCTGCCTGCTCTTGCCCGCTTCGCAGCAACATCACTTGGCCGCTGAGGCCGGTTGCCATGGCAACACCACCCACAGGAGCTGGTTACCTTCGTTGTTTCCGTAGCAACCGGATCCCTGCAGAATTTAAAGCGTGCGACTCAGTCACACTCTCACAGTCTTTCGTAGCATATCTCTCTCTCTCTCTCTCTCTCTCTCTCTCTCTCTCTCTCTCTCTCTCTCTCTCTGTCAATTAATGCCTATGATCGAGAGGAAGACTTCCCCACTGCTATGGTGGCCATCGCCGATACTGCAGCAAAATGCTACAGGGGGCCAAAGGCATTTTCCCTCTGATGCCTCGCGGATACTATTACTATGGGGTGCACCAAATGTATGGCCAGTACTACACCATCACGTTAAAGAGGAGCACCTTTCCTGGGTGAGACTCGACGTGAGACTGGACAAAACACATCCACGGAATGCAACTGAGGTCATTATCATAGCCTTTGTTTAGCAATGTTACCTCAGATACAGTCAGCGAGAGGATATACAGTATAAAGCTTTGTGAAAAGCATTTATTTGCAAATGATTTGTAATCGTTTGGACATCACGCCAATGTTTTTCATGACAATGCTAATACTACTACTATTGTTACTGCTATTACTGATACTATTGCACAACATAAAACATAAATGCATCACTCCAATTAGTACAAATAATGTAAGTATTGATGCTGACATTATCCACTAACAAGAGATGGCGTAGTAAGATAAATCTGCTGAAGCAAATTAGATGTGCCTGGAACTACCTTCTCTTGCTTTAACCCTATAGTAAGCTCTAGTGAGCAGGCCAGATGGACATAATGTGTACTGGCTGGGCAATGTGCTGGTCTATAATGCAGAATCACTCCGTAGATTAAATATTAGTATTATCTTATTTCCTCTGGCTCCACGGAAAGTCCAGCCAAAAGGGAGAACGGTTTAACCATTGCGTAAAAGGTCCTCTTATTGGGATCGGGCAGGGGGTGTGTGAATGTATTTCCCCAGCCACACCGTGAATCATGTGAAATAACCAATTTGTCAGCAACGGCTTGGCCTTGGTGGATGTCTTGACCCCAGGCTGAAAGCAGTGGGAACCCTTTTCATTTGATGATTGAACACGGCTCCACCCCAGAAGCACCTGAGCCTTTTTTTTTTTTTTTTAGGTATAGTCAGCAATTGTAAGATAAAATTGCCTCTCGGTCTGTCCATTCTGTGTGCATGCTGGGAAAACAATGAGGTGTTTCTACGCAGACCTGCCTCGGTGCAGACCGCACCACACCACAGTAACAATATCTAACATAATATATAACAAATGTTGCAACACTGCAAAAACTATGTATAACTTAGTGTGATGATCTAGTTTTTAGTTTTAAAATCTAGTTGGATTTGTTTCTAATATAAATGGCTTATCTAGTGACTTAATTTAAGTAAATGTGCAGTGTATGTGAATGTGTAATTGAGTTTCACTTACTGCACTGGCAGGCGGTTTTGCTTGTTCTAAGCATTAGTAAGCTCTTAACTAATATATTTGCACTTAGATTTGAAAGGGCATTTTTTGCAGTGCATTTTTTCAAGGGGGTAGACCGCACCACAGTAACAATATCTATCTATCTATCTATCTATCTATCTATCTATCTATCTATCTATCTATAGTAAGTAATGTATAAACTGTACTACTACTAACAATAATGGCTAAAATATTTTAAAATGTTCTTTTAGTTCTGAAAATCATCTCGTGACCCCACCCGCTGTGTCTCGTGACCCTCAGGGTTCACTTTGAGAACTACTGCTCCCTTGAGAGGTGTTTTTGAGTTTAGAGATCAAAGGTCAACATCATTCTCCAGCATCGCTGACTCCACCTTTATCATCCACCTGGCTGTTTTCAGAGCACAGACCCGATCCACAGCTGACGTACAATACAACAAGCAGCGTCATTCCCACACAGCCTTTAGAGACCGGAGACAAGCGCTGTGCAGCTACTGCACGGAACGCCGGCTGGCAACAACAGCTTGGGAGCATGGAGACAAATGCCATGGGAACGTCTTCTCTCGAAGGGGGACAAGAAGAAGCAAAGCCTGTCGCCGTGTGATTGGCTGCGAAACCCGCTCTGTCATGTGCAGTGGCACGGAGTCAGCAGGGACGCGGAGGCAAAGAACGGAGGAAGGATTAATATTTTAACAGCGACCAAATACATATATATGAGAAAAGGAACTGGTTGACACCAGTCCCAAATGGCAAACGGAAGCCGCTAAGAAATAGCTGATGTAGATGGGGAGTGGGGAGGGGGGGTGTGGGGGGAAAGGGTGTCTTGGGGGGGAGGAGGGGAGGAGGGAAAGCAGGACCAGGAGGGAGGTGACAGGGTGAGAGAGCGGGAGGCGGCAGAGAGGCGGAGGGACAACGTTGGAGCTAGGCGATATGCCTCCCACAGGAGATTTCTTTTGTGTAAGGCATGAGGGGTGAGAGCGAGCCGGCGCTCAGAGCTTTATAATAATTGAAGCAAGTTCTCTGCAGCAGCCAGGTCCTCTTGTAGGACATGATGTGCACTCACGTGTGTGTGCACGTGTGTGTGACTGTTATTATATGTCGTATGTTACAGTATGGTGCCATTTGTATGTGGGAAGTAATAATATGCCTTGTACTGTATGTTATGTTGCCATTGTACTCTTGAATCGTTTTGAGTGTGTGTGTGTGTGTGTCTCTGTGTCTGTGTGTGTGTGTGTCTGTGTGTCTCTGTGTGTATGACTGTCTGTGTGTGTGTGTGTGTGTGTGTGTGTGTCTATGTGTGTCTTTGTGAGTCTGTGTGTGTGTGTGTCTGTGTCTACGTGTGTCTTTGTGTGTGTGTGTCTTTGTGTGTGTTTATGTGTCTCTGTGTGTCTGTGTGTCTCTGTGTGTGTGTGTGTCTGTGTGTGTCTACATGTGAGAAGAGCCAGTGTTATTCTGTCACAGCAGAAGCCATCACTTTCCCTCTACAACACCTGTCCCAAGCAAGCATGTGCATTTTGGCTTGGCCCAGCCTCAGTGGATCTGATGACAGACACGCCACCCCCACCCCCCACCCCTCCTACCAGGGCTGTGTAACCAGGGCCATTATGGAGATTGGCTGTCTCGGCCCTGTCTTATTATGCCATGCCCCTCGCATTCATTTGCATTTTGGTGTGGGGAGCTTGTTTGCAAGCCCCCTTCCCCACACACACAATTATCTGAGAGCCTCCTGTGAATACATCTGTATGACCGAAATGGATGTCTTGGCTTTGCTTTGTCCCAAGCACGCATACTACACACATGCTCGCTTTAGGCTCCATTAAAGGACCCCTGTCGTACAAGATTTTTGTTTTCCCCAGTTGTGTGGTCAGATGTCTTGTCTAAAGTGATCTGAGGGGGCTGAGCTAAAATAATACTATATTATTAATACATATGAACTAAAAATAAAACTAGACAGTGGGAATTGGCACCAGATGTGACATCATTACTGGATGGTAACCAACCAGCTCTGACATGTACTCCTGCTTACAGTTAGATGTAAACGGAAGGACATGCCAGAGCCAATCAAGTTAGGGCATGTTTTTAAAAGAAAGTGCAACACCAGCTGAAACGAAATGTTCATCTGGAAGTGAGAAATTTACAGTTGGAAATTGGATATGGGGCTTTTAACACAATATCTCCAGGGTAGCCCATACCCCTATGCACCATACAATCTGCTTATTATCTCTCTCTTCCTTTAATCCTTGTTTTTGTGATACTAAACATGTGCCAGGGTGCTTCCCGATGCCGCTCCCACTAGCCCTCAATTTGTCCCTCTTGCCCCCTGAAGATAGAGGTCAAAGGTTATCACCCCAGTGCAGATGTTTCACAGGGGCTCTTCTGAAAAGTCTGGCTAACTTGGGGGCTAAAGAATTTGCACCGACTTCAGCGCAACATAGGCTCTGTTGCGGACAGACACGCTGGCTTTCAGTTAAAACTGCTGCTATCGTGCAGTGCTCCTGTCAGGAACAGGGCCTGGATATGGCTAGCTTGAGTGCAGGGAACGGGTCCACACCAGGGGACACTGACCACATTTTATGGAGATTGGTAAGTATTATTTACTTTTTGAGCGCTTATTTTTTGGAGAAAATCTCAGTTTCAACTGTTTCGGAGGTCATGAGTCAAATTAAATCTGTGTCCCCTTGATATATTGCCAATGCCCTCTTAAAAGTCTTGGCAACTGCCTGTTTAGAACTGGTCTAAACCACCATTCAGCCACTGACCTGTTTCCACCATGTATTTAAATAGCATTATGTTGTTTATATACTTGTGACCTCCCAAAATGACAGCAATTTTGAAACTCCATCTTCAGCCTAACTCGGTTGTTTGTAAGTGAGTGACTTACAAACAATAAAATATATATATTTTTTAATTATCTAAAAGCTGCATACAATTATACCGATCATACCAACATGCATCCTTTTCTGTAACAAAAGAAATAGATGACAAGAGGAAATAAGAAATGTCCACATCTGTTATTGATAAATCACCAAATAAAAATATAATTTGGGAGGCAACTTGCTTTGTGTGCAGGTTGATTGGCTCCTTTGAAAATGAACGCTTGACATGACATGATGCAACACGATGGGTTATTAGTTTTCCAGTTAGACTCATAACTGACAAAGAAGATGGATTTTCAGCCGATGAACCCAGCCACACTCAGACACACACACACACACACACTAGTACACAAAGGAGTTTTTCCTGAACTAAATTACCCCCACCCCCAAAGTTTTTTTTAATGTTATCTACTGCAGGAAATGCCTGCAGTGCTTATTAAATGTCTTTCATTCATCTGTCACCTCTGGTAATAACTTGATTGCTGAGGCACTTTTACAACACTCCTCCGCCAACCTCTCAGAGAGCACAGAGCTCTCATTTTACAATGACTGTGCACACTTCAATTCAGCAGGTCCCCATGTATTCCACTCGCATTACTTGGACCTGGAAGCAAAATGGGGGGGGCCCAGAGGTCGATAAAATCGCACATTTTATCCCAACTGGCACGCACGCACGCACACACACACACACATGAATAAACACACATTTAGTTAGGCACATGGTTACGCAAGCACACAGGAAGCCATTAGTGAAACGTGATTATCTTTTGCCCCTAAAATTAATTTTGTGAAAGAGAACGAGGCACGGGTGGGGGAATGAGCAGAGACACGAGAGAAAGAAATAAAATCCCTCTTCTGCCATGTGAATTACCAGCCAGATGGTGGGAGATAGAGATGCCTGACTGAGAAGGGTTGTGCTCCAAAGCCAGCTTAACTAGCCAAGGGGGAAACGAGGCAGGGCCGCTCAGAAGTGCACTGTTTCTCTTTAATCTTCAAAAAGCCTTTTTTCTAAAGTGCAGTTATGAGACCTGTAGGTATACGCCTAAGTTTCTAATAGCAGAGCTGGTGAGCCTTTGCATCCTTTCTGAATTGGATTGCTGGGGCTAGGCTTTGCACTGCAGTCATTTATCTTCATAAACATACACAACTAGAGGCGAGTCAAGCACACAGTTCTCTCCTAGCAGGGGAACGTGTTTGCATCATGAAATCATACTCATTTGGAATACTGTACAGGGTTGTATAGTGGTACGGGTGACCTGCTCCTGAATGTTCTGAGTGGGTGCCAGCCCTTACCTGCTCCATAATACTTTTAGAAAAACACTTCTGATAAATTAGCTAAGTGTAACTGTAAAATTCTACATTGGGAATATTTAAGGTATAGTTCAGTGTCGGGCAAGCTACATTGAAAATGTAGTGAGCTGAGCTACCAGTTTTATGTTAAATTAAGCTTCACTACACTGAAGCTACCCCCAAGAGAAACGTAGCTAACTAAGCTACAGCAACACGGCAAACTTAGTTTACTACATTTAAGATATTTTATTTTAATACATTTTATTGTACCAACATTCAAAGGTGTCAGTCAAACAAATAAACAGGCAACATTGTTCAGTTCAATTTTTTATTAAACAATAAGATGTGTTCTCTGCTCTCACTGTTCTTTCTACCACGTAAACTCAGTCTTGTCTTTATTCCCCCTCAATCCCCTGCTTCAAAGTCTCAGGCATCAGCCCATTGATTGGTAGGCCTACGTCTACGGCATACGGAGGTGCTTCTGTCGGCTACACATGTAGGTCCCTGTATGTGATGGCATCACGTACTGATTCTTAGCAGTTGTATCAGACTTAAGCTTGAGCTACAGATTCCGAAATGCTTGGGAAAATGTAAATTCTGTGGACGCTGCCGCACTAATTAATAAATTAAAGAGCTTCGCTGGTAAGGAAAAGCTATTTGATTCGGAAAACAGCACCGCTACCACCACGCTACTGAGAAATGTAGTTAACTAGTAGCGTCGCTAATCAGATAACTTTTCCAGGTACTATAGTGGACATTGTTTAATTTTCAGTAATCTGTAATGATTGTTCCGTTCAAAATGAATTAATTTGAACAATTATCATAACAACTACCAATTATCCTAGCGTTATCTTCTGTGGTAATCTGCTATCCATTTGTAGTCTTGTAGTTTTGTAGTATTGACCAATCACGTTTGAGCTGCCTTTGGCTGCATGGCAGTAAAGTTTGTGTGGATCGAGAGCCAAGAGAGAAGAAGACAAACACATTAACTGATATTGGCTATCATCATCTCGCGACTATTTAGCTTTTTATTAGCTATAAAAAACATGCGTTTGCATTCACATGCAGATATATGTTTAGATGATCTGGAGTATATTCTCCAACTCTGATGTCTGAAGTTGCTAATTGTGTGCTAAACAATGATCAGGACACAGAAGAGGAAGTCTTGGCCCGGATATCCATTACCCGGATATCTGCTGGCTCTACCGGAACCCCAGAAATATTGGCCTTTGCCCCCAGAGGCTAAGTCATTGTCAGACCGAGATTACTTGTACTCGCTATTATTATTTTTTTGTAACTATCTCTGCATTTTAAACATGTGTATGTACACGTGTGGCTTCTTGCTGCAAATATAAAAAAGAATATAAAAACAGAACAAACAAGATACTTGATACAATTATTTGAATAAATGAAGCTGTGGAAATCAACGTCCATTTTAAATTGGGAAGAAAATGTTGTGTCAAAATTGTCTCTTTGCTCTTTGTTTATAGCCCCAGGACTAGTGGCGGACTAGTATCCGTAGCAAAAGGGACGTCAGTGACAGTTCAACACTTTGAACTATGTGAAATGTGAGTGTCAGGTTTCCCTGTTTGAGGATACTGGCTATTCTGTACTGTATGTATGAGCTTTGATGGTAGCCCTACACTCCTCACTAGCACCAGAACAACTACCCAAAAAAACACCCTTGGGAACATGCAGTACGATAGCGTGTATACTCACAATATCTAAGTAACAACGTAACAAAACAATGTGATCTGTCTTAACTCCAGCCGGAATACGCAATCCATGAATAATACTCTGGATATTTAACTGACATGAGATTTACAACGTTATCTCTCATCCAAAATGAACGTCAGTTGTAGGTTTTGAGTACAGAGACAGTTTGTATAATAGTAGTAGCATTCCACTCTGTTTTGCATACCTACCCTGCAGGGCATCTATAGTTGCTCTGGGTATACAATAGGATTTAAGAGATATACATTTAGTGCCATTAGAAACGCCATGGACATACGGCAGTAAAATGCTCTGTGAGAATATCCGCGCTGCCTCTGTATGAATTGATTTGGATTTTCATACAGTGCCTGAAGGAATTCTGACAGATTTTTCTCTGATTGGTCTGACAAACCAGTCAATCAGATGAATGCACACAATCGCTGACCAATGGGTTCCAGAGGGAGGGAGAACAGTGGGAAAAGCTGGGCTTTTAGGATGTTAAAATCATGCCCTGTTTCGTTCTATTTTTAGCTAGCTCTGGTTGAAATCCCTATACCTCCAGCAGCTTTAATCCCAAATGTAAACCTTCATAGACAGGTCTCCTTGTCTGAAAGTAAGTTGTGCTCATCGTACCATTAATCCCACTAAGACTCTTAGCAGCAGTGAAATTGTTACAAACTGAAAAGAGAGAATGGTGTGTTGTACAAGATGGCTAATAATGGATAATAATACTACTAATACTAATACTACTACTACTACTACTACTACTAATAATAATAATAATAATAATAATAATAATAATAATAATAAATTATTATTATTATTATTATTATTATTATTACTAGGACGTATTACTTGGACTTGTAGATATACTTAAGACCAGTCACAATACACTATCTGGCCCATCAAACACATTTCAAGGGCAAATGCAGATTTTCCCCCTGATTTGCAATCTTGTGTACTTGCAGAGTGAGGTTCAGATTCTGGGCCATTCATTGTTTTCAAGAGCTATTGTATACAGAAAGCAGGAAGCCACTGCCACTCTTAACTTTAGGGAGGAAGTTTGCTTTGCTCATGCACAAAGGTCCCACCCAAATACAGCACCCCTAAACCAGTGCACGTACACGCACACGCACACACACACACACACACACACACACACACACCGCGCTAACAATCCCACTTGCAAATTCAATTAAAGCTTTCTTTACAAGCGAGACAATGGATGACTCAATAGTTTAAATAAAGGTGTAGCACCGTCACACAGCGAGTCTACTGTGTGAGTCATCGTGCGTTTGTGTTGGGGTGCGATAATGTGACGTTTAATGTGCTGGTTGGTCCACTGGTCTGTCAGTGCCTCTATTCGGTAGATATATCCCAGTGGAATGACCCAAGATTATATAAATACAGCAAGTGTCCAGGGAAAATCTATTCGGCTGTATGCCTACGTGTAATTTCACTGTTGCAGAAGGTTTTAATAACGGCTTTTACATTCATATAAAATACTGCCAATTTGTATAACACACTGCACGTGTTTCTTAGATATCCTACAAAATCTACAAAACATAACAAAATAAAAAAACAAATTGACATACAAACATGAATCTTTAAAGACTATAGCTAATATAGCCTACAGCACAGAATGAGTTGATATAGGCCTAGCGGCATGACCCTTGAAGGCCATGTGTTCCTCTATTGAGTGCAGATCCTTTCTTCACATGACAAGGCCAAGTCTCGGATGGGATAAGGCTCACCATCTCCACCCAGTCAATGTGATCGTGTTAACATCTGGTGCACGACGATGAGCCATAGAATTGCAAAGCGTTGCATGCGCATTTCGTCTTTGCATTTTCTTTTTTATCTGCATTTGCATCTTTAATGACCCACTGACACTCGTTTTTGTGACATTCCTCATGAAGGCACCGGCCTACAGTTTTCAACAGTGCGTAGCCTATATGCATTTGCTAATTAAAAGCTGGCATATAAAAGGTGTGTGTTGGAAATAAACATATAGGCTACGACAATTCGGTAACCATGCTAAAATAGACATCGATGTGGACCAAATCCAACATCAATTTATGTCAACATCAAGGAAAATGTAATGCGCCATCAATACACATTAGGCCAATTATTTAACTCTTACCTTTACGTGATTCCACAAGCAATGGGACAATACAGCCATCAGTATAGGTAATGCGGTATGTCCCATTTTTCACACCTTCTGACGTTCTTCAACAATATAACTGATTAAAATGTGATCGTCGGTTACATCAGCATAAGTGATGGACACTGCGTTCTTCGGTGCCTTCCACGGATATCTCCTGCGTCTGCGCCCGTACCTTGTTCCTGCTCTCCAATGGCAGCCTTCGGATGTAGAAGGACTCTCCCTACCAGATACGACCCAGCCCTTTTCCAGAGGGTATCTGCGGGGATTTATTGTGGACAGTGCTGCAAGTCTTCTCGTCTTGGTGAATGGTGCCACCTGGTGGCACTGGATTAACAATGCATGCTATATTAACCCAATGCCGTTCGCGCAGGTAGGCAAAATAATAACTGATATAGCTATGTAAACACAGTCAGGATTCATGTTAGGTCTGAATGCACATTTATAGATTCCATTATCAGGAGGCCAGCTGATGTTGCATACTTTTAAAACTATAACTTTATAAAAACGACATTAAAGCAATTAATCAAAGTAGATATAGCCAACGTTGCTCGCATGTGTCAAATGTAAGTAGTGGTCCCGAATCCAGGTCCTAGAGGGCCGCTGCCCTGCGTGTTTTAGATGCCTCCCTGCTCCAACACAGTAGATCCAAAGGAATAGCTCGTTATAATGACCCATTCGTGACTTATCGCATAGGCGTGTTGTCACTATATACAGGCGCTCTGCAAACAGTGGTTGAGGTGAGCAGAACGCATTGCGTTTTGATTGAGTGTTGACGCCCACAAGGAAGAGGTGGCTTTCAGGTGTGCCGTAGACAGTTCCGACTCCCAACGATAGTCTCGTAAATTATATAGGCCTAAAACACGTATTTTGCAATAGTAAATAGCATATAGTAATACATTTAAGTAAGGCTGGCTCCAGCTTTCGCCTTAGACAGACTACTTTTGGTCTTGCAGAAAGAGGCAAAGAAGATCGATCAACACGGTTGGATGTAAAGGATGCATTCTGCCAGATATGGATACGACGTAAGTTCTGTATAAAAGCCTAAATGAAATTATTGAAGGTTGCCTGTACCAAATATGTTAAGGGACATATTAGACACTAGCCTATATAGCTTATGTAAAGTTGGCAGGGTATAGTACCTTATAGTACCCTGCCAACATTTGTTGTACAATTATAGGCCTATGTCCTGAACATCCTGTATTTATTCAGTCAGTCATAGTAGACTTGTAGCTTACTGTAAACTATTTTGATTTGAGGCATTATGATCTCGTTCGAGCTTTAATGATAAACCTAAGTTAATCAACTTAATATGGAATGTTTCCTTTAATAAATAAAGCTAAATACATTAAACAATTAATTAACTGATGTAATTAATTAGTTAGCCAGCAAGCCAGTAAGATCTCCCTGAGTGAGAGTCGGCAGGTGATTCATGATGATACACCTCAAAAGCACAACGCCGAAGTAGGCTAGGCTAAACATATTTGCACAAATTAAGTACACATTTGAAACCTGGCAACATGTTAAACACACACTGGAGTCAACGCAAGTATAATTTATTTGACGTTTGAGTCATTTTCACCACGCCTTGATTTCTGTAGGAAAATGCAAGATGATCCCTGGAACTGTTATCATATTCCTTACTGTTAGACTGATACTGAGTAGGAGGTCAGTGTTATTGTGACAACATTATGCAGGTTGCGAAATATGAAATATTTCTCGGATTCAACATATGAATTAGCCTACTTCATTGGTACGCTGTAGAAGCCACGCCCAAAGCCACGCCTCCGCCATAGTGTTATACATTGCTACTTGCCAAACTGGTTTCTGTGTTGAAAACTTGAAATACTATTCAGCAACTAAGGTCTGTCATTACAGCCTGTGTCTACTGTGCCTGCTGTGTTGGGATTTTACATGATCATTTAGCTATAGACCGATTCCCATATGATTTAGAAAAGTTATTTCCACAGTCACCTGATCACTGGGAGAAAATGTAATGAATCCTCATTGTGATACAGTGATAATTATACCCACAAAGTTTTGTCAGTGGTATGAGAACTACTGATTTAATGCAATAGACACTACATTCTGTTGTCACTGTAGCCTACGCCACTGAGACTTTTTCTTTTAATAATGAATAAGTTTAAATAGTGACAAAAGGTGAACTAAATGATTATGTGTGTGTGAGTCAGAAGACACCAGGATAAGGTATTGAGATGAACGAAGACATAGTGTGTGTGTGTGAGTGAGACGAGGAGCATGTAATGGTTTGATTAGGCTGTGATCAGGGTGACCCCGTCTCTGAGTCCCCTCATT
>JAODOY010011056.1:0-28699 GCA_025399855.1 Forbesichthys papilliferus | reverse complement strand
GCACATTTTATGACCAATTCATGCAAAACTCCACGTAATCCCAAGGGGTTCACATACTTTTTCTTGCAACTGTACATGTGGAGGGTCAAGAGGAGATTAGGAGTGTGGCGCAAATAAATGGGAGGAGATGCGAAAGGAGAGAGTGATGACCTATTCCGTTGATTGTATAAAAACTGCAATGCAAAGCGGAAGTCGGTTTTGAGGTGAAAATCCTCCATCCTTGAAAAGCAGGTTAAAGCCCAGTGAGTTTCTTTGAACAGGGAGAGCAATCAACGGCAAGATTAATCCGAAGACGAAAGATGGAAGACTCAAGCCATGGAGAAACGTGCTGAAGGATTTGATTGGTTTTGTGCTGTTAAAATAACCCAAACATAATTATTTTGGGGTAGAATTACTCCCGTTATCTCTAGCTTTGACGATACACATAGACAAGTATGCTATAAATAGGTCTACTTCATGATCGTCAAACTCTTTTTCTGAGTCTGCTGTTTCATTGCTTTCTGGCACTGCAACTTACGGAAGGTTGGAACATAGACTACTCGCTGTGTCAACTCCAAGTTTAGAGGGCGGTGCAAAACGCACTGATTACGTGATCAGTCGCAAGTTTAGTACATCCAACGTAAAATGTGATGGCACAGCGTGTTCTAACTGCTGTCTGTCTGCGCTCACTTTTAAGCTGCGCTCGCTATGATACGTAAATGAGGCCCTAAGAGTACAATGCATAGCTGTTGATATTGGGGCAGATAAACATACTGTAATTTAGTGAGCGCAGCGTAAACATAGATTGGCCATTATGCAGAAAGCTCATGCAGTGGATTTCCATTTTAAGTTCAATGTACCAAACTTGCTGATGCTCACATACTGCAGTCAGCGTATGGCACCCCCTCTAACTGTAAGCAACCTGAAACCACCGACTCTCCAAAAAAATGAAAACTGTCTATCAAACCTACAGATAACATGAGTAATTCTACCTCCACCAAAAACATGTAATTTGGGAGATTATAACAAATACAATTAATGCCGTAGCTGCTACTCGTATGGAAGTGGAAGAAGTTAAAAAGATTGCAAGACATTAAACGGCAAACAAAAGAAAAGTTTGCTTTTAACAGGGCACAAGCGAGCAAAACCTCTCAGAACGTCTCCTGCGTTTCTTCTCAGATGACGTTTGCCATTGCTTCCCCTATGCAAGCCAACATGCTAACTGGATTACACCTTTGAAGGGGCAGAGAAATGTCACAGCAACAAACACATGCGCTTTCTGTTGCAGTTTTCATAGTGCCGAAGACTATAAAGCTACTTGAAACTCTGTTAGCCAACTAGACGACGGCACAGCGAAAATTGAGCAATCTATAAATGGGCCAGAAAAAAAGGTCAAACTGGGTTTGTCTCGGCATGGCCGTGATTGGGTTGAACATTGCACAAGCTGCAGGCTGTCTGTGCAGGGATGATGTAATCTTGTTTGCGTTTCTCTCTTTACGTGCGCTAAGGTACAGACATTTTGTACCGACTGATTTTACCTCACTCGGTAGTACCAACGTAATCCGGTTGGTACTCTTAAAAGTACCGAGTTCGGTACCCAACCCTAATAGTACATCTGCCCCACCGTGTTTGAAAAAAGGCATTTTCAAGAGCTGAAGCCTAACGCAGACTTTGTGATTGGTTGTTTTGCTACTTTTTTTTTAACAGAACCCACTCTAGCATTCAAATTCCTCCAGTCTGTACACTGTATGGAGGAGATTACTAAACTGAGCAAACAAGAAAGAGTGATTCATTATATTAATAAATAATGGAACCTGACATAATCTTCCCTGATTTGTGATGAATAAATTGCAGCCAATTATGAGTTAAAAATATTACCATTGTGGAGCATCAAGCCGCTTCTGCCTACATGATCTAAGAAATGATTTATGAGCTCTATTTGCCAACCAACCCACCCACCCAAAATCAGTTAATTAAAAAGTCAACCAGGGACTGGCATAGAGTGAGAGCGATTCATACAAGCCAAGGAGTTTGTGGCAGAAAAACACAGTTCCACTATGCAAGTTTCAGCAGCACATTTCCTGTTTGGAAAGAGAATAATGTTTACACCTAATGGTTGGTGGGGGGGCAGCCTGGTGACAAAAACAATATTAACAATCAACTAAAAGCCTGATGCAGTAAGCTCTCTCTCTCTCTCTCGCTCTCTCAAACACAAACAATCACGCACATACTGTACATATAGCAGCATAGAAACATCCACTTTTGGGGATATATAATTGCTTCACGACTTTAGCCTTAATACAATTAGCCATAGCATTGTTTTTAATAAGAAGCTAGGGCAGAATAAGGATCGCAGTCGCAGTGTTTATGAAAAGGAGGATGTGTAGTTAGTGTGTGTGTGTGTGTGTGCAACATAGCAGCATATGTACACAATCTTTATTAAATCAGTATTGCAGATGGTTCCTCAAAGTGGCACACACATTTCAGGGACTCCAGCAATAAGAGAACACTACATCACCAAGTTTTTTACCATCCGTCACTCTCTTTTTATCTACAGCCCAATAGCTCAATCACCTCCAGTCCACCATCTCTGTTTATTTCGTTCTTTGAGGGGCCTAGTCTGTCTATATCACATGATAGTTAGTGTATATGTGTGTTTCTGGCTACTGTTGCTATCGTGGCATAACCACCTAATTTCCCCAAGGCATCTGTGTCAGCTGTCGAGAAAAGCAATCTTCACATTCACACTGTGTATGTGTGCATGTGCGTGCGTGTGTGCGCGTGAGTGTGTGTGTGTGTGTGTGTGCGTTGTATGCAGGGTGGATCAACCACGAATATTTATGCTTCGTTCCTGCACTTGGTATATGGCAGCGAGTCCATCTGCTAAGCAGGAAGGGACCTATGTGCTGTATAATGTAGGAGTTCCACGTCACGCAGCGCTAACACACCCTGTCACTTTTCATAGCCCACCTAGTCTACAGAAAGAACCTCTAGAGAGGACGTGACCCACCACAGCTTGGCCGTGCACACACATGCACGCAATGCGCACGCACAGGCGCACGCACGCACGGTCATGAATGGACCAAAGCCACAGCTCTTAGCTAGCGTGCGCGCAAATAGACACACACTCCTAGCACACGTGCCTGCCACACATCACATATGATGCGGACGGACGAAGCGAGATAGATTTAATGTGGTCCCTACCACTGCTCATGAAGGCATGCAGAGCAAACACATCTGTGACACAGACACCCCCCCACACATGCACACACACACGCACACACACACACACAGAATAAGAGCCTCTTGCTGTGATCAGGGAATAATTCTCAGTTTGACTGTGCCAGTTCCTCTGAAGACAAAATAAGTGACATGTACACACACTGTAGTTACCAAAGGACCGACACCCACCCACGAGCACACACACACACACACACACACACACACACACACACACACACACACACTGTAAGCCTGTTGTACTCCAACCCCTGTGGAGCCAAACAAAAATGCCCAACATTGTCATGTGTGTGTGTGTGTGTGGTTGCTATGGGTGAACAATGCCCACTCACAGACAGAAAAGAGCAACAAGAAGAGAGAAAAGAGAGAGGGATGACAGAAGCCATAGTGTTCATCATGTTATGTTAACGTTGTGCGTTACGCGCTGCAATCGTCAACTTTCTCTCAATTATATTGAGGCAACATGGTAAAAGTCAAATGTTGGATGAATGTTGGATGTACTAGAGGTTTCTGTGATAACTTCCAAAATCAAATAGCATATGGACAGTGTGGCCACTTGCAAGGGGGGGTCAAATCATATTTATATTGACTTCTGTCTCTATGAACTGGCAGACAAATTTCAAATAGACACCAGCATATAAACCCCTAAAAAACACAGCTGAGAGTAGGCTGAATCATGACTGTATTAACTTGACTGGCAATAACATACAGTAGTGAAATCAAAGGTTATTTACAGCATGAAACATTACTGAGATTGTAGCTTCACTGTTTGACATGAGAAGGGTCTTGGCCAGGTCTTGAGCCAACTGTTGAGTGACGCTCGTCAGACGGCTTGTCATCTACTGTATTTAAGAGCAATCCAGCACAATATTCTGTTTCCTGCTTGCAAACTAATATTACCCAGTAAAAGACATTGCCATATTTTTAAATTGGTCATAGGAAATAGAAGTACAGTAGGGGAAATGTACGTAATTCAGATCTTCAATGTGTTGCCTAAAATTAAATGGCTGTCCTGTGCTCTGTACACATCTTGTGCTATATGTAAACTGTTTTCCTGTGTCTTGTTTGCACCATATTCCAAGAAAGCTGCAACAGATAACTGATCCAGCCTAAAAATATTGTTTTAAGCTGATACAAGTTATACAAACCTGTAATTATTGTTCTACTACTTGTATAATTGATATTCCTTCTAGGGGTGTAATGCAAGACCTCAATGAAAATATTCTCAGTCTCAGATGTAACCGCAACACACACCCACTGCATGTGCATCCACACGAGATCACATCATGTTGCTAATGTATCAAAACACATTTTTCATTATTTCACAATTAACACTATCTGTAGAGCCTTTCTATAGAGTAGCATCAAAATCAGCCCATGTCCGTTTGCTCTCATGATTTGCCCATTAAGCATCCATCACCATGTTGTCGGCGGTTTGGGGGGTTTAAGGCATCGAGTCTACTGACTTCCCTGTGTACTATCAAACTAAACAATGTGAAATAATACGGTATCAAACTTTATTCACAAACATAGCGACTTAGCGAGGTTTAGCCTAAGTGCCATTTATTACAAAGTGCTCAGCTGAAAAGGGGTGAACGTCGCTCCACAATCTGGGTTGTCATGTCGCAGCAGTTACCTTGGCCTTCATGTAGTTCTCATGAACAGTATAGTTTGTGATGTGTGGCAACATTGCTTTTGCATGCTGTGTCGGGCCTGCTGTCTCTGTGAGTGCCCAATGTGCTAATCACCTGCCAGCGCAGCGCTCAGTCAGTTGTTCAGTCACCTCTGAACCCACTCTCCGGGTGTTCGTCATGCTTCCTATATAAGGAACACTATAAGTGTATAAATGTGTGTAAAAATATGTGTGTGTATATATGTGTGTAATAAATGTGTGTATAAATGGCCCTTTAACAGTTGTTGAAAATAACAGATTCAAACATGTTATATAGCGTTCTCCCTTTAGTATTTGAAATTGTTGATTTAATAAAACCGTAGATTTTAAGAATCGCTACATCGGTGATTCCAATCTATTCCAGTCTTTCCAGTTCCAGTGGTCAGTTGTTTTCTCTGAAGGGATCTGATACGGATTGTGAAATATGTTTATCTTTTAGCCAAAAATGGCCTATTTTCAGGTGGAGGGGGGCGTGTGGAAGCTTACTCGATCCCAGTCAGATAGCCAATCATGTTAGTGCATGTTTTCAGTACAGTATATTGCCGGTAGCAAGGCCAAACCGGACTAAGCAGATCAGGGTAAACCAGGCTAGCCCACGACCAAGTCAGCATTAGCCCTGGTCTCTCTCCGTCTCTCGCTCCCCCTCTCTGGTGAACATCAAACACTGTGGTTTGTTTCATGCTCCCTACAGCCCATTTTTGACTTAATGCTTTAGAAGCTTCTTACTGACTTCAGCATTTTAACTACTCCAGTGCATTCAGTTGTTAGGCTAGCACGCTAACACACACATAGACGCTCAAGTAAGTTGATGTGCACACCTACAAATACGTGCACTCGCATGTGCGCGCACACACACGCATACAGGCTCCGATCTATTGGCATTCAAAAGGCAAATTATGAGCCTGTCTATGGTAAGGTAGGAATAACTGTTGCTTGTACCTGTGCATGTGCAGGGTGATCAACAGATGCATGAAGCCTTTTATTTCCCAATAAATAAATAAATGATCCCTATTCACACAGCAGCAAGCCAATGGGAATGGTCATAACTAGCGCAGGAGCCAAAAGACTGATGTCAATGAGATCATACAATTTACATTTTCTTTTTTCCAAATCAAACTTGGTTTGCTTATTCACGTTATAAGGTTCTACAAAAACGATTATCTATATGTATTCAGCTTTTTTTTTTCTTTTTTACAGTTTAACAATGAGCAGTGCGTTGCCAGTACATGATTGGTTCATCGCATGCATGTCATTTATTTGAATGAAAGAAAAAGTATAAGTATACCGTATTATAAAGCTACTGTAGATATAGTATTTCATGGGATATCGTCTGCTGTATTGTAGCAGGCTATGGAGCCTTGATCCTGCTGGCAGTGTTATTTTCTGCCAGTGGTCTCTTGTCTGCATTTAACCTTTGGCTGGAGAGTGCTGTAGAGGGCAGCAGACACATAGCAGACATTATTTTATTATTAGCCTCAGTCACAGAGATCCCAGAGATGTCCAGCGAGCATGCATGTGTGGGTGCACGTGCATGTGCGCGTGTCTCAAGCAGTGTTTGCTAATATCCATTTAAACACACTGAAACACACACACACACACACGGTACTGTACAACAAAAAACATAGTTGCTATAAGCACAAGATGACATGTATCGGCCACACACACACAATAAATCCCCACTTAGCTAAAAATGTTCCCATGTCTTTTTTATTTTTTGGTTGCAGTCGGCTACCGTAGTGATGAGCCCATATGTTTCCAGCCGCAAGCTGGTCTGTACTCAAAAGCACATTCCTGGCAGGCCTGGTAAGGAGGCCTGTAGCTTCAAACCCACTGTATCATTACCAAAACACTGGGATGACGGAGCAGGGCGACGCACGCACATGCCAGGAGCAGTCGGCAATCCAGTGTGTGCCTGCTAGCTAGGTAGAGCTACCTACAGTGGCTGGCAACTCTGTATCTGTGAGTTTATCAGAGAGATAAAAGATGTCACTGGCTGAAATAACAGATCGTTAAATCATCATGGCTGTAATGACAGAGAGAGGGCAGTTCAGGGAGGAGATGGATTAGCCACGCAAAAATCTATCGGCAATTTTGGTAAACACTGTCGAGGAGCCGAAGACAAATGAAACATATCAAAGAACTAAGACCGTTATGACACTTATGTCAGAAGCCCTAACCACTGCATTGAAATTAGCTCCCAAGGTCAAGTAATCACTGCTGCAACAAAAGGTGTTTACCTTTTCATCCAGTGAAGAGCACATGTCTTAGACGCAGATTACAATTGAAATATGTGACATTTGTCCATATGAAAGCCATATTACCTTTCATCTGTCTATTTTCTAAGAAGAATTGAGTCAACAGGAGATGATGCCGTACAATCAATATAATGATTTAAAGGTTAGATGTCGAGAAAATAGATAGTTGAAGGCGTAGAAAGATCCTGGATAATAATAATCTCTCAAATAACCGTGCTAACATTTAAAGCCATAGCAGCTTTGGAGATGAGGGCTATCTTTGCCCAAATACACTTCTGTTTAGGTGTCATGGGTATATTATTAGTTTACATATCATTTACAATTTGGGCATGGGTCATGGGATAACCCAAATATAGTTTGAGAAGTTGTCTGCTAGACAAAATCACATGGCTTTGTCTGGCATTTACTGTATGTGCCTGCAAGTAACCGTAAAGGTAGCCTACATAGTCATGAATGCCAACTTCTAAAATAAAAAATAAAAATGTTAATAAAGAAATACATGTGAATTATTTTTCCCTTCTTGAAGTTTGGCACAGCTTTTTGTCTCGTGTCCTCCAAGGCTAATTCAGGGTGATGGTGACCTTGAGACAGGCCCAGCTAATTTGTGAGGTCGATGAAACCCTGGCATCGCAGCAGGAAAGAACATCCCGCAAATGTCAGGGATGGGCATCAACATTCAGGCGGCTCATAATTTGAAGGCATAAATTACGGCTTTCATATTTTACTGAGCAGTTTAATATGCCAGGCTGGAGCGTACAAGGTGTTATTTATGATACCAAGCCAAGAGACAGGGGACATGCAGAGAAATATTGGATATATACATAGCCATGCTCTCCTCCTCCCTCTCTCCTCTCTCTCTCTCTGCCCTGCTCTCTCTTTCAAATGACTCAAACATCGCTATTTGTTCTGCCATTTCTGTCGTTCTCCTGTTGTGACAATTTGTCTGTCTTCCCCACCCTCTCCTGTCTGTCTGTTTTGTTGTTGTACCCATTCCTTTGTATGTTGACCTGAGGCATGTTCGCTCTCTGTATATTGACTGGAACCAGAGGCATTGGCGCTGTCATCAACGACAGATTTGCTCCTCAACACCGTATAGATTAGATATATTCAGAACAAATGCGTTCAACAAAGGAACACAGCATCAATGTTACTGTAATTCTGCCAGTTGATTTACACAGTATGGTCAATCAATGTGATTAAGAGTGTCCCATTACCACTTAGGCATTCTCTAGTTTATTATGTACAGCACAGTGGCAAAGGTAACATCTTCATCACATTACTGCCCCACCCTCGGATACTACAATCACAGCAATTTCATATCAGGGTAATTGCTAGGAAAGATTTATGTCTTTGTATCAAGACATCACTTTTGCTCATGCATAGTTCCATATTGTGAAGTATTGATGTAAAAGGAAACTGTTTTCTGGTTGACGACAGTATATTGCTTCACACAGTTTGCGGTTATCAATATTATGCAACAAAGGTTGAAAAAAACATTTCATCCAAAAAAAAAAAAAGTATTTGGTAAAAATATTGCAGTTTTCTATATTTCACAAGACTCTGTCACCAATTCACAAGTCTATTTCAAATGGTACCTACAATACTACAGTATGTATATGGACTGGGACACACAGCATACGGTATAGGCCGCTACTGTAGCATGTGTGTACCCATACTGATCTCCCTACAGATGATGGTGGTGCCATATGCTAACCTTGTAGAGCACAGCACCATGCTATAGTGTGCAGGCTATCATATAGGCTGGTAGTGTAGCACAGTATTCTGTGCAGTTACATCAAAGCCACAGTCTACAGAGAATGGAAAAAGATAAACCCTTAAAACTCAGAAAACAACCCCCTAGGGATATTCTTTGGTTAAGGGTACTTCCCCTGACTTGGAACTGTAGTTGAAAGATTTTACATACACATTATCTTAGCTCTAGTGTTACGGTTCACATTAATTGATATTGAGAAGCTTTTGAACTTAGTAGTAGCGTTCTCTGATTTAAAGTAATGTAGGTTTATTTACTGTAACAGTATCTATAGTGCCATTTACCTTAATTTATTTTTTTTAGTTGAACCAGGATGTGCAACTATTTGTTGGCATGATCTGCTCTCTTCATGCACACACCATTGTAATTGTACAACCCACTTGTAGAAGTATGAACTGGAGTCAGCTGCTAAAGTGTGTGTGTGTGTGCACACGCTCGCTCGTGGAGAGGAATTTGAGGCAAAGCACTGTAATCATCTGAAATGAAGGGTGACCTGTGACCGTGTCTATGAAAAGAGTCCTCTGACATCACCATGACACCGTGCACAGCATCTTATTTGTGTGGTTATGACATGCGGTCAAGTGACTGTCAATTCCCAATGAGTAAGTATAAAACGACTTGTAAATTGCCCTAAAATCCAGGAAGGACCTATTTAGCCTGGTGATGACTTAGAGCAATAAAGGGAGGAGGGGTGTTTTATCATGTCAGATCAGTTATAGACGAAGAACTATACTTTGTAGCTGTCCCATGAAATGATCGTTAAATGTAAAAACATATTTTCTCATTCAAGATAGCTGTAACAAAATACCGAACAACACGTCTAGAATTCATTGCAAGATCCAGCCACGCATTTGCCAAATCTCTGACAAGTTTGTAAAGGCAATATTTTATTCGCATACAACCTTAACCAACAGGCTGTGCCTATGCAGGTGCAAACATAGGCTCCATGAACTACTGCGCACAATATGGTAATGCTATGACAGACTGAGGCTGTTGAAACTTCATTTTACCTGATATTTCAGACTGAGGGACGCCGTCCAGAGGAAATCCTTTTCCGTTGTAAAAGTGTCTGAAATCCAAACAACTCCGCGCTTTGCTGGCCCCTTTGTCCCCATGAACCGGTGCCGTTAGACAGCACAACACGAGAGCCGCTGTGATGAGGGATTCCATCCTAAACAGATGCTGCGGAGATGTTAGCCTACTCCGCAAAGTGGAAATCCGAACGCGAGACGAAGTGCTCCGTTTACGACAGAAGCCACCAGTCCCGTTACCCGCTAGAAGCAGTGCGCAAAAAAAAAAAAAGGCTAGACCGGCTGAATGATCCCACTCGGGTCTTCTTGCTTCTGCTGTTGCTGTGGTGGGGCGAGTCTCTGCGCACTGCTTCACAGAACCAGTGCGACTTTTCAATCAGCAGCAGCAGCAGAGTTCCCGTTTCTTTCAACTACAGTTGCCTAACCACCGATTTACGGTACTCGTGTTCCAAATAACCGGAATCTCTGCCGATGTCAATCCAACCACTGTCACCGTGATATTTATACAATGAACTGGTTTGCCTGGGGGTAAGGAATAAAGCAAAGTGTTGTATTTAACATGTAAGTGAAATAACCGAATCAAAACTCATGCGGAGAATAGTAGAAGTGAAGCCGTGTAGCCAGGATAGCCTTTCAGGTTGCGCCGCATGCATACCGTTAATGACAGCCCGTGGGATTTGTGAGTGCGTACAGATTGTTACCGCAGCTTGTTCAGGTTTACGGAAGACGTTGTGCCTTGTGCCTGCCCTGCCACTTGGTGAAATGGGAGGAGGCGGAGAGAAAGAGATAGAGGAATGGTGGGGGTTAAAGGGAGAATAGATGGAGAGGGACACTGCAGGAAAATCGATGCTTCGCTACTTGTGTTTCATTTTATTTCACCTCGGGGAATAGGCCTATAACTTTAGACTAAATAAACAAATAAACAAACCTACATAGGTTAGGTTTGTTTGTATGTTTCCTATGCGTTTAGCCTGTAGCTGGTTAATGTATGGGTAAAATGAGTGTGACTACTCAACAGATGTCACAGGTGGGACTATAGCAAACAGCAAGGTGTGTGTGTAGCTATGCCATCACTCCACGAGAGGCAATTAAATAGACAGCAAGTTACAACTTGCCTTTTAAGGTGTACCTGTCAGCTGCTGAATGGTTGCATTATCTTTCTGTGTACAGTGTTTTGATTCACAACACTAGTGGAATGTATATGCCCTTTTACACTATACACTACATTTGAAGGTATGGGGAGGCACTTGAGAAATGAACTGTATAATCACCATTATTCTGAAATAAGTTTTCAAATGTGTCATCTCCTTCAATAGCTGTCATTTACTCATGATAGCAAAACACACAAACACACATGCACATCACACTCACGACCACAATCAACACTTTTGGTCTACTCTGTTATCATACTCTGTCTCTGGTATCTCTTGCTGTCTCAGGACAAAATGCCCGTGGGTAGGTAATTGTTAAGCATCTCAGTATTCCTGCTTCTGTACTTACTTGTAATCTACATGACTTAAGTGTTCCTTTAATTGCTTTATGAAGGCTGTCTCCTCTCAACTTCACCTTGCAGTAACTGAACAATAAAACTCATCCCTGCAAAACAGCAGCCCTCTCCGAAGCTATACCGTAGTAAAACACATATTCCAATGATTGACTAACATATTTGTAATAAGTCTATCAATACCTCACACTGCGTTTTAACTTTGTTCGTTAGTACACCTCCCCATGCACCCCATAGATGCACTTATGTAATTTCCAGTTCCAGCATTATTCCCCTCAGGGATCAACAGCGTGTTATCTTAAATATTACCCAAATTACTGGTGCAAGGTTTTTATGCAACGACAGTTTTAAATTGCTTCACATCCACTGTTATTTTGATAAACCACAGGAACAGTGTTTGTGTATATGTATCTACAGTAAATTGGTTTGTTTCATCATCGCAGCAGGTGAAATGGAATCAAGCAGCATTTGATGGGACAGCATTACTCCTGTGGGTTATGCGCTGGCATTTAAAGAACGGCCTGGGGACAGAGATGCCACCACACATCGCGGCAGAGACAAATGGAATGGCCTGCGATGGCTGGCCATCAGACAGACAGACAGACGGACGACCAGACAGAGTGAGAGGGGAAAAAATGAACAGAAGAAAGAAGGAGATATGTGTGGCACGAACAATCTTTGCCAGCTCATCATTCTATTTCAGAAGGCATGGGCAGACGTTCATGAATACATTAGGCAATGTTACTCTATAATTAGGCTGGCCCTCGTGACTCGAGTCAGTTCAAACATAGAGGACGTGACAGTCACGTATCACAAGCTGACAAATGGCCACTCTCGCTGGCCAGTATTTTGGCTCAAAAGCGGTCCATGAGTCAACATTAATTGCAGGTCCAAGCTTACTAGTTGCCAACAGATGATTACATAGGCAAAATGGGTTCCTATAGCTAGTATTGACATTCTGTTGCCGGTAAGACAAGCACAGTAACCAGTAACAAGTTCTTATTTTTTTCTTCACTGTGAAGAATCATCTGGACAGGGTTATTTACACATGTGGCCTAGAGAGTTAACAAGGCTAAGTGGTCTCAGTGTATGCGTGTGTGTGTTTGACCATTTAGGCCTGCATGCTTTGTGTGTACGAGCCAATAAAATGGTTTTGGCGTCTGTGACTTTATGTCCTGTGTATGTGTACATGTGTCCACATGTAACCTATACAATTGAGTCCATGGCTGTGTGTGTGTGTGTGTGTGTGTGTCTGGGCATGTGCTCGTTTATATGTCTGAGGGCAAGTGTCCCACATGTGGCCATAGGTCGGCAGGGCCTATGTGGGAAGTGGGGGCTGATTGGCCTCCACTGTCTGGCATGGAGATGGTGTAATTAACGCTGAGTAAAGCCTTAGCACCACCGCACTTTCTTCAGACCGCTTCCTATTGAAGTTTTACTGGCTCTGACCATGAAAGGCTCTCTAATGAGGACCAGGACACTGGGGAAGGGAAGGAAGGGTGTGTGTGTGTGTGTGGGGTGGGAGGGGGGGGGCGTTGAGGAGAGGCAGAACGGTAGCGAATAGAGACAGTTGGTAGTGAGGACGCGGGGCGGGGAGTCTGCGTGATGCACTACTGCCCGTGTACGTTTTTTCAGAGCGTGATGAGGTTTAGTGTGAATGTTACGCTCTTACTGCTTCACAGAGACAGCAGCATATTAGAGCAAACCTTGTAGGTCCAGAACATTCTAGCTGCTTTCATGAAGTGGATGGCAAGCAAAGACTTGGGAACACACATACAGACACACACAAACATTGATGCAGAAAATGCACAAAATTGTTCCATAATAATTCACCAGAATGCAGAAAAATACGTGTTTTATACTCAAATGTTCAGGGGAACGATCCCCAGACCCTTCGGTTTATATCCACCCCCCCCAATGTTCAAAGAAAATATACGCCCATGTAAATGAAAAGAATAAGAAAGGAAGCCCAGAGGAGACACAGTTAATAATTGTTGAATTTCAAATGTGTTTTGGGTTTTTCCAATCACCTGCCAAGTATTTATTTGAAAGCGCCTGCTCTTCTAAAGCTCCTCAGAAGGATGTACATAAGCGTGTCAGGTTAACATATTGTATGTAAACAATACTATGTAAACATGTTACATGAGTACAAACATATAGCGGGCCACTCCCTCACTGATGAAACCATGCAGTGCACAAGCTGAAGACTTACAAGGACTTGGTTTTCTTTTTATAAAGCCACAGTCTCTACTCATGCCTGTGCCCGCTCCAGTCCGAGCAGGAGCTTGCGCACAGGCAGCATCAACCATGGCTTCACTGGGTTAGTTTGTCAGCAATTAGTCTGAGTTCAGCACATTCACTAAATTGAAGATTATTTCCTGGGTTTATCCCTCATTAATTTCGCTTGCGCTTTCCCTTTCATGGTATATATTATTTATTCACCTTCACTTCTGACTCTTTCAGCCCTTGTCCTCCTGCTTTCTCCAACTACTTTCTCCTCCCAGCCAACCCCTTGCGAGGACTGCAACTGGTCGAGCCAGGTAACTATATCCTTGGCAATGAAAAAATAATGTGCGCAGAGAACTTGGATTCATTGTTGTTTCCCCCACGTTCCTCCTCCTCTGTGTCTGTCCATTTGCCACTATGCTTCTATGTCAATGTTTGATCACATTCTGTGCTAACGTTGTCACAGAAGTGCAACAACAAATCTGCATAGCTCCACGCACACGGCCCCTTCCCAGTGGCAAAAGGCAAAGGATGAAAGAAAGATGATACGTTTTGATGGCAAGCAGAAAGGGACAGATGTGGAGAAAAAAAATTGAACAATAAGTAAAAAAATAGAAGTATGTAAATGAGAATATAGGGAAAATGTGCAAATTAATAACGTACTGTAGGGAAGGAATGCAGGAAAAAAACGATAGAAATGTTATGAGGATATTTAGTTTTAAGTGGAAAGAACTGCTTCCTTAAAAATAGAATAAATAGATAGGGTCTAAAAAAGTACAGGGAATAACAGAGGGTTAGAATTATAGGAGTCAACGCGCCCAGTTCCTACTCCTTGTTTATGGAGTTGTGCTAGCTAGGCAGCCATTGTTGTTGTTGTTGTTGTGGACATTGCCATTGCAGTGTCTCCTAGGTAATTACCCTGTCAGCAATGCTCTTAACTGCCAGTACGGAAATTAGTATAAAAAAGAATGACAAATAAAAATCACTCTTGATGTTACCTGATGGCCTGCTATTATAAGCTTGTTCACTGAAGTTTCTGCTCAGCTCTCTGTTTTAAACACAGTATACAGTATTGTACTTGTACAGTAATTGTACTCAGTGTACATTACCTTTGATTAAAGGAACATTGGAAGAGGATACCGTATATTGAGTGGTTCAGCATTGGAGCTTTGTGGGGAATGCCAAGAGTGGGAGGAGCCTGTCCTATTTAAGTAACACAAGTTAAGTTTAACACAAGTCGAGGAGTATCCCTTAACTTACTAAACCCAGTTGAAATGCTATCTGTGAGAAGTGGTGTCTGATCGTGGTTTTCTAATATCTGAGTTTGTGTCACGATTTTTCACCAGACTGCAGTGGAAAAGATAATATATAATGTATTCGCTAAGACTTTTGACAGCACAGAGTTTTCTTAATATCACTTGACATAAGACCTTTCTCTGTTTCTCCAATTTATCTCACGCAATGGCTGTGTCATGACATGTCTATGTAGAGCTGGCAGCCCCCTTTTCCCTGCACCATCTTCATCCAATTACTCTGTTCGTTTGCCCTCATGCTGTTCCCATATAAATATTTTAGCCCGTCAATTTGTCACGCGTCTGATGGGATAAATTAGCTACCATCCTCATTGGCCTCTTGTAGTGAGAACTCAAACTGTTGGAGAGGATAAGATAGGCCTACATTGAAGATACTCACAACATGCTGAAGTATTTTAGAGGGTCTATGATTAACATACTCATTCATTGATTATACTACTCTAGGTTGTTTGTACCACAGTGTTAACCATATTATATTATAGCAATGTATTTGTGAAGGTAACCAAGTTCAGTCAAGTCCAATCATTTACTAAATTGTAGCCTCTCTGTGTCGGAACATATATACATAACATCAAAGAGGAGGAGAAATGTTATAGTGTCAGTTCAGCTTAGTACTATTTATTATCTGTCATGTGAGTTTACTGAAGAAATCTCTAACATGTCCTTCAGAGTGACCTTGGTGTCGTACAGTAATTTATGCAGTTAGAAGTTTATCTACTATATATGTAACAATTAGATAATAGTCACTATCTTAAGTGTAATTTGGGTCTGCCTAATTTTGACTAGCAGTTTGTACAAGTAATCATTTGAATCACTTCTATTCTAATGGGATTCCCTGAGATGGTTTGATTGAACATCATATTGTTGTTGCAGCTTTATACTGGAAAAGCTCAAGAAGCATATTCCGTTCTCAACTGTATATTGTCAGTTGTTTAATACTATTGGGTGTTATTTGTAGTATAACTTTAATACGTTTGAATTGTGATGTCCAACACAGATTATTTTAAAAACTCGGTGATTGGCAAATTAAGGACTCAGTCCAAGCTTACATAGCCACTTTCATTAATCAGTCAATTGTTCTGGCTGACACATTTATCCTGCCCAATTAAGGGAAGTTCAGGGCTAAGGAATGCCATCTATTTCACCCAAAGGGTTTTAACCTGGTGACGATGTGCCTGTCACCAAAACGTATTCTCTTAACATGGTATCGTTACTGTCACAGAGAGGAACATTGATAGCATGAATGTCCTACTCTAAAATGCCTTAGACCAATGGTAGTGCATCGACAAACATATCTACAGGTTAATCCTCATTTATCATAGTGCTTACGTATCACCGGTGAGAAGGTTGGATCACCCTCCCCTTCTTATGGCCCTTAGACCAATCAAAGTCTTTTATAATTTTCTATGCCTTCACTTGCTCTTGTCGTTCAGTGTGGGCCCTGAGACACTATGGGAGTTTATGTGTGTGGTTCCCAGCTGTCTATGAAGGAACAATATTACAGTGTTTTCCCACTGTTCCCACTGTTTCTCACCACACATTGTTTTAGCGTTCCTCAACCCTCCCCGCGCACAAGCACACTTTATTATTTTACGCCTCCTATTTGTTTTACTTTTAAGAAGCACAATTAAGTAGCACAGCCACAGGGTCCCTGCCACAGTGGATCAGCAGTAACTAACGGTGCATTGTGTACAAGTGATTATTCATGTGGAAATGTAAACAGCTATCTGTCATGATTCAGCTGACACTTTTGAGAGGCGCCCAGCCCAGTCGGCTGGCAGGGTTCTGTTAGAAAGCCTGTCTGCTTGGGTATTCTGGGTATTCAAAACAGACCCGCTAAATGGGGAATCGCCATGTAGATGGATGCTTCTCGGCACTCGCCGTCATATGGTATTATAAACTGAATGGTAAAACAAATGTAGCTTGTAAATCTGTCGACTGAGAAACAGCGCCTTTGGTTGGGTTTCAAATGAAGCCGTAATGCAGTGCTTACATTTCCTGCAGCCCAGTGTGGAAAAGTGCTGTGCGTCTCACCATTGATTTACAAGACTCTTGACGAGCGCATCGCTTACACCAGTAAACCTAACACAGTGCTTTATGTGTGCTTGGGATGTGGAATTGCATTAGGTATTTTATGCCTGTTATGCCTGACATGAACATATGCATGTTTTATAGGATGTCCGGTATGCATGGCTTGCTATTTCATGTGTGTACTTCGCACTAGGGACATTAAAAGGTCATAGCTCATGATATCTCCAAGCACGGCAATGTTACGCTCTCATTGTAAAACCCTGTGCTGAAATTCACATGGTTTGTATATTCTAATATTTGACAAGTGATTTCACAGGCAATTCCCTGTGAAAACTCTCCCTTTGTTTCGTGATTGACAAAACCTCTAGCTTCTGTCATTAATCTCATTATTCCAAGCTCCGGGGGAGACTTGACCATGTTCCCACGTCAGACCAAACCCTTCCGCATAGGAATAAAATACCATGTTAAAAACATAAGACAAAATTATAAAATGGCTGCATCAGTTATTGACATACAGTTTGTTTATACAGCATATAGGTTGGGCTTTGAATGGGTTATCATAAATCATGTCAGGACGGTGTCCCTCAGGGAATAGGAAATCCTCATCACCCCCAGTGTTTTTACATTAATACATGCACTTGTTCGATTTAGCATAGACCTTGCTGCCAGGTAGCATATATCTACCTGAAGCATTTAGTAGAGGCATGTGCATTCAGTTTATTATTAATGGTGCAGGTAAATGTATGGAGCCACCAAAGCATTTATTATTCGGACAGGATGACCCCTATATCATTTTCACATTCTTCTTGTCAACACATTTGTTAAAGTTCCTCAAAGACGACCTTCAAAGTAAACAGCAACAGCACCAAAGAATGATGAACTATTCAGAAAATGTTCCTTTGCACAGGAATAAGTGAAATAAAACATGTATTTCCGTATTCGAGCGCATGCAACGCTAACTGTGAAGCCAAGCTAACAGCTTCAGTAACCATGTAACCCAAGCCCTCTGTGGCGGCAGGGGGGAGTGTGAGCCCTTGTGACCGATGGCCTGGGAGCTCTGTAGCATTGATTTCCTTGCTCTCAGGCCCTGCAGGGTTGGCCACAGACGGCCTTCCTGGATCCATAATCACGGCCAATCAGTTGACGCTGCAGCCTATCAGCACACGCATTCATCCAGGGTCACACACGCACACACACGCGCACGCAAAAAAAATTCATTCAAAGTCATTTACTCTCCAAATAATACACAGAATTGCTTGATTCCTGTGTTTTCCTTGTGTCCACTGTGACCTTTGCTGCTCAAAACACATACTTCTTCAAAGCTGAGCGATGTCAGTTGGTAGCCTATTTATTCAGTATGTAGTTTTGTAACCTATTCCCAACCTGGGGTAGAAGTATAATATATATATTTACTGTAACATTTAGTATACTGGTATGACAGGACAACACCAACTGTCCTAAAAAGTATAAGGAAAGAGGGATTGACACAAATAAATCAGTTATCACTCCCTACAACAACAACAACAACAACAACAACAACAGAGTAAAAACCTTGGGGAGAGAATGGGCTTCACCTAACAAATCGATCGCTACATGGGAATGTGCGTGCTCGTTCAGCAGCGCTTGTCCATGCAGTGCACACTGATAAAGGAGGAAGAGAGAGAGAGAGAGAGAGAGAGAGAGAGAGAGAGAGAGAGACATAGGCTTGGTGGGGGTGGGGAGAGGCCATGGGGAGCTGCGGAGGAGCACCAGTCTTCATCCATCCAGAGGACAGGGTGGAGGGAGATAGGGTACTGTACTGCAGTGAGCCAAACAGAGCGTGACTGACGGCGGGGCCTACATGAGACACCGGCCAGCCTTGAACATGTGGAACGAGCGAACGTCTTCACGCACACACATATGCACACACACACGCACACACGCACACGCACACACACACAAACACACTGACACTCAAAGCCATACATACACACATGCAGAGACAGCCACACGGCCAAACTATGTTGTAGGTACTAAACACACACGCACGCACACGTACACACACACACACCTTAATTGAAGCCAGGTTGATGCTAGCAGGGGTTCACGTGTATTTATGGCTGTTGATTGCTAACAGCCAGCATTTCACTGTGACAAATGTCCAGTCTCCCCTGTATCCCCTTATTAAGTCACAGTGCATTATCATGACAACTCCTCCATTTCCCTCACCTCAAGGACACGACTTATCAGTCAGTGTGTGTGAGTGTTTGTGTCCTACTCAAGATATCAATTACACTTCAAAGGAGTAATAATAGCATGAAATCTTGCTAAATTTGCATTTCAAATGAATGTCTAATCATGTTCAGAAAGCCAGCATTGCTGCACTAATACACAAGTAAATTGATTGTTTACCAACCACCGCCGACTCCACTATTTTAATATAACGAGAGAACAGTTCTGCAGTGCGTGTGTGTGTGTGTGTGTGTACTGTATGTGTGTATGTGCATGCGTATTGCCATTTACTTTCTAAGCGTAAAGTGCAAAAGCGCAGACGCTGTCCTTTGTCTGGTTTTCGTGTCGGCCTCCGCTTGACTTTATTAACAGACTGTAGATCCAGCATTATTCTACTTGCTGAGTGGATGTCTATTGTATTCACATTGACGCCTACCTATTGTATTTGTGTGCTCTACCAGCTATACTTGCCAGTGGTATGTGTCTGCTGAACAAGCTGTCTTTTGGAGTCTTGAGTAATAACGACTGTTCATGACTGTCCCTGATTGCGTGCCCGCAAGTATATGTTGTTATTTCAGTTATAGCCACGCTTGTGCACATAACCTCAGGGTGGTGCAGTCTATCAGGCCACACCGGGTTAGCCACCCATGGAACAAAGCCAATATGTGCTGGAACTTGTTGGGTATTTGTCTTGTTACCATTTTCCCACAGTCGGGCTTGCACCTCCTGACACTTTTTACCTGCCCTCTGCCAACCACTCAGTTGTATGATGGAAAAAAGAGCTGACAAGTGAGGCCAATCAGTGGATGAGAGGGATCAGGCCATCAGTTGTTGTTGTTGTTGTCCTGTAGTTGCCGTCAGCGCAGATGATGGCCTGTCACATCAGATATCTATTTAATTGGCCTCGGTCAGATCGAGAGCTCTTTGACTGCATTGCTAATTGGCTGGAGCTCAGAGGCTAACGCTAGCTAGCAGGATGATGGCAGGCAGCTGTAACCTAAGAAGGAGAAGTGTGGATGGGAGTAGCCACAGGTCCTCTTTTATTACCCTATACCCTCTACCTCAACGGCTCCTGCTCTTTGAAAAAGCTATTTCCAGAGCCTTCTTCCCTCGCTGAACTCTCTCTCCCCCTCTCTCTCCCTCTCTCTCTCTCCCTCTATCTCTATCTCTCCCTGATGCTGTAGACTGCAAAGGTAAGACAATCTGGGAGGGGGTTGTGCTGTCATAACGCTACACCAGGCAGGCTTTAGTGAAAAGGGCACTCGCCGCTAGCTAATGTAGAGATGTACTTTCAGGAACAATGAACTGGGTGTAATGTAATTCTGGGGCATTTCTGCTTGTCTATTATTGGTAATATTATGACTCTTGGCCCTGGTATTGTTTTGGAGGGCGTGTGTATGTGCCAGAGAAGATATGTACGTGCGTGTGTGAGGTTAAGCTATCGGTTGGGCCAAGCTATAGCTGGAGCAGAAGCGCTGATGTTTGCTAGCATTTAAAATAGCTCTGCCATAGAGCTGAGCAGCTGTGACCCCAGGCTCCACCTAACTCACACTCTCTGTTACACACACCCACACTGTGTCTATGTGTATAGGTGTGTTAATTCAAAAACGACCCCAAACAGACCTTCTAAGCAGACAACACGCGGTTATTAGACTCCCACGAAACTTTCCATTGCTTTCTCAAAGTGCTCTTGTTGTTTTGTCCCCCAGACGTACTTTTAAGTCGCCCACAGCTTAAGAGGTTATGAGAGAGTAAGGCACCAAGGCTTTTGTCAGGCACTCCCATTAGAGCTGAGGGGTTAAGATGGCCGCTCACAAGCTTGCCAGCCAGACATTCAGTTTCATAGGAAGCATGAAATAAACTCCAAGGATCAAATGTGCTTGTGTGTGGCTGGTGCGTCCATGAAATCGTGGGTGTGTGTCTCTCATTTTCAGAATAGTCTGTGTGTGTGTTGTGCATGTGTGTGTGTGTGTGGACATTGTTTGCTTTGCCAGGAAAGTGCCATTCGTTTTCGCAGTCTGATTGCTTTAACAGTGGGCGGCATGGTGAGACGCAGAAGGCTCGTGTCGCCTGATACGCTGCCATCAAATGCTCTCACGCTCAATGTGAAGTAAGCCAGACAAAGTATATGAACACCAATTGTGAGTGTCACTTCCAATGAATCAGCAGAGAATTAAAAGCTGCATGCATTAAATATGAGTCCACGCAGCTCGTCTGGCTACTGAAGGTTATATCACTGATGATTACAACCCTGAATGAACAATGTCAAACATTCACTTGAATGATGACCACGTGATGTAAAGGCATGTGGAGTGTGACTTTAGTGAGGCCTAAAATCATTCCATCTTTATTTGGACGCCACGGCAGTGCAGCTGGTGCATTGCACCACCAATGTCCCGCAGGACACATTCCTCCGCTTTTGCCAACACTGCCACCTTGTCGGTTTTATGTTTACATAGTGTACTGTACAGTGTCTGAGCTAAGCTACTGTACCAGCGGTGCTAGCATTGGAGCTGACAGCAATGGATAATTTGGGGCAATTACAACCTGTAAATAGCTAAACCTCCCCCTCCCGCACAAGCCAGCAACCGGTGGGTCAGCGACACTTCAACTGAGCAAACTGTCACTGTCGACACGGCTGTCATCGCGGGTGACAGTCTGCCATGGTCCTCCCCCTCTCTACCGCTATTCATGGTGCAAACCTGGCAGAGGCCGAATGGCATTAGTCACAAATGCTGGTATATGTTTAGCAAGGGGCTTCCTAGGTGCAAACAGAGAAGGTCGGACTGCAACTCCTTTGACCTGAATGCCCTGCTTACCCCTGCAAAATGGACTCCTCCCTCCCTCCCTGACTGCAGCCAGTCTAGACAGACAGGGTGCGTTAGCCAAGCAATTGGACAAATAAATAGTCTCTGCAGGTTTTGTGAAACTGTATGTACGCCAAATGAAATTCAAAATTAAACCTAGAACTCAACCTGAGCAAATAGCATGTAATGCACTTTGACATTTGAGAGAATACTTGTGGCATATTGTAATTATTTGTTTGTTTGAAGCACTTTTAAGTGAAATTGAAATATGTTGCAGGAGCAGGTTATTGCACTACAAATAATCATTTAAAAGAAAATAATTTGCTTGTTTCTGAACCCCACCCGCCCAACCATTTCCTCTATCAGACAGCTGTTAAACGTCCTGTTTACACGCCTGAATTGTTGTCATAATATGAATAGCGCAGATGCTACAAGTCCATCAGACATATTTTTTTGTTTTTGGCAATATTAAAATACTTTGTTAAGTTTTGGGAATATATCACTTTTCATTCAGTGACACACAGCCTTTTCATTTCTAATAGATCAAATATAATATAAAATATGGAAATCTAATAAATATTGGAGTTTTAAGTTCCTAATTGCTACGTTTGTGTATGATGTGTGTAAAGTTAAGACTTCAATATATTTTTGTAAAAGTCAGAAATCTTAAAAATATATATATTGTAATTATAATTACATATTTCCATAAAAGGAGAGGTTAGAGCAAGTAAAGTAAACGTGTACATTTAATCCAGCACACCAATAACATACATACTGTTCCCATACAAAAGTGATGCAATAAAACACAAAACAAAATTGACTTTAAATATATACATTTATACACATGCTACTGTATCAGACTGTTTGTGACCAGGCCAGTCAGGAACAACATATGTAGTGGACATGAAAACATGCCCAGATAAGAATGAGGCCCGTATAATTACAGTACAAAGCATGTGACTTTTTAACTCCAAACGCACATAAAACAGTAGCCAACTCTCATGATCTATACAACAGTTTGTTGTAATTGCATTAATTTGCATGTAATTCACCTGGGCAAGTGACAATGTTAACTACCAGTTTCTGGTTAGCTGACTTTATAGCTAACAGAAGCTTTTAGAACTCAAATGGAGAAACCTGCTATTACTGTTGCTATAGTACTGAGAACCAAATGTAGGGATTACTAAGATGTTTCAACAAAGAGGCTATTGCATAGATGTATACTGAAGGTAGATATGTTGCAAAAGTACCTCTGCAACGATATTAAACCTTTTACACATGTTGAACTAACAAGGTACTTCCAGCTGTAATAGGCCTATGTACTGTATACTGCAATGGTGAGTACATTCATTATCCTTGTTATCACATGTAGATTGCCCACATTGCACTTGGTAAATCCCCTTGTTGTATTTACACATTGAAAAACATAATGAAGTAGCCATGGCAGCAATTCCTTATTTTATAGCGTGCTTGTTAAATTCACTGTGTAAAGTCTTCATATCATACAAGATACTAGAAGACACTAGGGTATTGTGGTATACTACAGCCATTTGCTGTTGCTATATAATATTCAGAGGAAAGATTATGGGAACGTCTTCAATGGTTTTCGCTGTTCTGGATTAAACAAAAGGTTCCCAATCCACTCTGACATACATACTGTAGGGACTCAGTGCTTTAAATGCTTTCAATCTGAAGCCAAGAACAATACTGTTCTCTCCAGTTTTAACAAGGGATTGATGGGAAACCTAGACTTCTGCACATTGTAATTCCCACGTACACTATGGAAAGACCCAACACAAAACAAGATATTTTAACATAGAATATGAAATTGCACAGTGACACTAGAGTTTACACACTATAGTGCTTTTAAAAAATAAAAATAACATGCTTAAATAAGTAATGGGATCTGTTGTCCAGACTTCCACTTGTTCTGAAGTTGCAGAGCATTTTAAAGAAAGAAAGCAATTTGTGACATCACAGCATTAGTGGAAGGTCGTTGAAATGGTTTAAACAGTTAAACAGTATTATGTTTGGATAATGCAGCTTTGATTACTTTGTTGCCTGTATAATGTGCATTTTAAAAAGCAAAGACAAACATTAGCCATGAACGACCAATACTGATTACTGAACTCAACAATCGACAATCTCCTAAAAACAAAGTCTACGGTTGGCATTGGAAAGGGATGTACCTGATCCATGTATTTGTTATACAAAATAAACCTCTATAGAGATACGTTGTACTGTTTTATGTATATGTGTATATGTACATACTGTACACACACACACAGTATAGCACGGTCCATTCAGAGATAAAACAGTGAAGAGCTTTTTGTTGGGAAAGGTTTCAGAATCATTACTAAATACAATCGCATCACTCTAATCAGATCACTGAACCTATATACAGTTACATACTATACACACCCACTAAATCAGTTCCCATTCTCTACGCGTGAGGTCACTACATTCTAATCTGGGCCGAGGTACACGAGCATAAGGGCATTTTGAATCCGTTGTTCTGAGCCGGGCAGCTGGGATTGATCCTTCAATCTATCATGCGTTTCTTAATCCTCGGAGAAGAAATAGGCCCGATGAGCTGTGTTGTGTTGCCTAGCTGGCAACGCGTGCAGTTGACAGAACTATACAGGGACTGAAGAGGACAAGGAGCTGTAGTGATGTACGTGTGCGTGCGTGCGTGTGCGTGTGTGCATGTGTGTGCGTGTGTGTTTGCGTGTGCAAACACACCCTGCTGGCTACATTATAGAGAACAGCCCAGAGGAAGCATCAAGCTGAGAAACACTCTGTATAAATGAGTGTGTGTGTGTGTGTGTGTGTGTGTGTGTGTGTGTGTGAGAGATCAACTTGTGCAAACACACACGCTGGGTGACACAAGCCCCACCCCCCGTCCTCCCAGTCTTCAGGTGCAGTCCCTCTGCTCCTTCTTCTTCTGATCTTCTCCTCCGTGCTTGGAAGACACCATTTGTGGTGATGATGTGTGTGTGTGTGTGTGTGTGGGATGGGGTGAGTGAGTGAGGATCAGAACAGGGTCCGCTGTGAGGCCAGTGCTGCCAGGATGAGGACATAGCTCCAGCGCGGGGCAAGGCCAGACCCCACGGGATCTGTTCTCACCACCGGGGTCATCTGAGGGTCCTCCTGTGGCCCCTTTCCTCCAGGCTGCTTCCCAAACGGCTTGCCGTCAGTGGGCACCTCCGGCTCAACTGCTGCAAGTGGGAGAAGGTCAGACAGACAGACAGACAGACAGATTAACGGACTAGTGCGTCAATGGCATCCCGTGTGATGAGCGTTACCTTTTTTTTTTGTTGATAAATAACACTTTTAAAGTTACATCTTAAGATTATCAGCGATTGGGCCAATTCCAGCGCGAGACAAACTAGAGGACAATGACGTCATGTGTTAAGCTAAAATAAACCTCAATAAAACAAATGATGATGTTTGTTTTGTTTGTGCAAAGAAAACAAACATTCTTATTTGTTTTTTAGTTAACACACGTGATCAGTTTTAGCACACATTTGTATTTTAACAAATCTAAATACTTTTACTCTTATCATAGGAGGTTCCCTCTCATGGAGGTCATAATAGTTTATTAATTAGCTATTTCTTATTTAGTCTGATACTTTTTACTATAGCTTATTAGCTATAATTAATACAGCTATTAAAGCTGATACTAATAGGGACAATCCTATTATCTTCTAAGAATGCTTGTATCTCACGTAGTGAGCCAGTATATTGTTGGACAGCATCAATGCATTCAACGGTTGTTTTCACACTGAAAACAACGACTGCAGTGAAACTAACTATTGCTGTATTGTGGTTTGTTCGGCTGTGTGTGCAATTAAGCTGCCTGAAAGCAGCTGTTAGTGATGTTATCTTTTGTAGACTTTGTTTGAAGGCTTACCTAGAAAACAATTTGCGGAGTATTGCAGGTCCTTGACAGAAATTGCATGAAAACACACAAAGTTAATTGTAAAATTGCGTTGTATTGTGTTATGTAATAAATCATATAGATCTCTCAGCGCTAACTAAGATTCACATACAGAGGTGGTTTATTGTATTGACTGAATGCACGTTTGAGACTGTTTATTTGAACATTTCTACATTCTAGATCTCATTTAAATGTATGTGATGTGTTGACAGCCCACACATACAGTATATTTTGTTAAATTAGCCACACATTCATCCACAACCAACTGTTCCTCATATTAAAAGTCATTTTCTACAGCGATATTTCAGTTCCACTTTACAAATGGCCACCTGCGTATTGAAGCCAGCAGGCTCAAAGTAAATCAAGTGAAACCAACCACAAACTCTTCCCATTTCCCAGAACCCAGCCGGTGACGGAGAACCTGCTGATTGTCCAATCTTTGGCAGAATATGATGGACAGCGCTCACTGTGTCACTGGAGCCAATCAGAGACCGATCAGCCTGATAGGTGGGTGGAGCCTATAGGCAACCAACCACCTATTCCATTATGACCATATATAGTCAATTTCATATTTAGAAAAAGCTATTAAAAGCATTGCATATTTCGGCTACATGTTTTTATTGCACGCACACACACACGCGTGTGCATACACAGACTATAACTCTTAAAATCGTGCAGATAGAAACTTTGGTGACATTACTACAATCATCCTTTATTCTTCTTACAATGTCTCTGTTTTGTTTAGTTCCTCCAGTCTCTTCATGCTCGCCTCTTTAACCCTTCCAAAATGCCTGTCCTATCTATTTTACATGTCTCATCTCTCACATGCACACCTGCACCTAAACACACACACACACACACACGGACGAGCTTCCCCATGGGTCCTGTCAAAACGTCACCGTCTGTAAAATCATGGGGACTGTGCACATAACTCAGCCCTCTCCTGACAGGGAATTCAGCCCTGTACACACAGTAGATTAAAGGAGGCGATTATAAGCCGTCTGCACAGCAGGTTTTCAGGCATACACTTTATGTTTGGGGGTCTGCGCTATAAGGTGGTCCCTCACACTGAGGGGTAAAGCTTTGTTTCAAACCCTTTAAGTTGCTACTGGGGGCCCTGTGTGTGTGTGTGTGTGTGTGTGTGTGTGTGTGTATGTGTGCGTGCGTGCGTGCGTGTGTGTATGTGCGAGTGTATAATAAAAAAACTTCTAGAATCTTCTGTATGCTGTTCTTGCCATTAACTTGACACTGTTCTCATGCACATGCACAGTATAAAAATTACAATATTTTCTTTGAACAGCTCACTGAATCGCTTCTAATATCAAAATAAAAAAGGGGTGAATTTCTGCAGATTTGTTTGTTTGCAAAAAAGGCTAGGCAGAGATCCCAAGGGAGATAAATGTTTGCGATGGCAATGATGTTTGTCCTTTAGACAATCGACAAAGACATCATTTATCCCCAATGAGATCACTCTCATTGTTTAGATGGAAATGCTTTGCATATTAACAATAACATTAACGCAATGTGAAAACACTTCAATGCGTCAGCAATACACCAATGCTTTAGCCATTCATCCTCGCACAGGCTAACTTACAATATATAATATATTTATAATGTATTTGAGGAAGCCTTTCAATGTGTGAACGGTCAAACCCTTGACAAACTACCAGCATCCATACTGCCCTATATAGTTGCCTGTTTCATATGGCAAAACTTTCAACCATTCTTTACAATATGTTCTCATACATCACACCCCCAGTTAAATAAAAAATATATACTACAGTACAGGCAAACATAGACACGTTAATACAAATGCATGTAAAATAAACCAGTTACTGTAAGTCTGAAGGACGTCTCTCGGCTGTGAATAGAAGTGTGCTGTGGTCTCTTGCTATGAAAGCCTCATGTCTGCGGAGCAGAATCTGACAGAGGAAATTAAGAATATGTCTGGAAGATAGATTGAGGTTGTCGAGAGCTCAACCCTAACAAGTAAAATGTTAGAGTGCTGAATTAGGCATTTTAATACCAGAATGTAGAACCATGGACCACACAGAGCAAAATGAACATATTAGTCCCTAAACAAGCTAGACTACAATTGGGCAATGTTGCGTGTTATTTGTACATTGTGTGTCCTTTGTCTGGAGTGTGTCTGTCAAATGGAATGAATCTGCATGCTCATCAAGTAAACAATAAGAAAAATATGTCACTGTATATAAGAATAGGTTAATTTACACATTTCACATACAATTCATGTCTTCCTGCCAGTTGCCACTGAATCATCTTCTTCCTGTATAATTTGCTGTTTTGGTTTGTTTTTCACATGGATCTGTAATTTACTCTCATTAAATCAGCAGGTTAGACAAACATTATTTGTATACAGCATTCAGCACACATTCAGTACCAGAATCAGTTAAACATTAACTGAGGTCTATTCAAATCAAGCTTGTATAAACTTGATATTTAACACACTATACAGACTCTTTTATCAAGTCTGAGCCAATATTTAATGCTTTTGACTTAGACCTTTTAGTAAAGACTTGTTTTTTGTCTGTACAGTTCATCAAGAAAACACATATTACTGCATATAATGTAGTTATCTAGATTTGGAAAAGTTAAACTGTCATATATACACAGTAGCAAGATTTGCATGAATTGGTCATAAAATGTCCTCTGAACTTCATCTAAGTCACAACAATAGAAAAACACAGTCTGCTGAAAA
>JAODOY010011048.1:0-28703 GCA_025399855.1 Forbesichthys papilliferus | reverse complement strand
TATATATATACTGAATTGCAGTTATGTTTAACTAAACTTGAACTAAAGTTGTAAAATTGACTACATCTGAAATGTAGCAGGGAACTCTAAAAATGGATTTGCATGCAATACATCTCTGTAATTTAGGGCTACTGTACTGTGTGTTCTGGAGATAGTATAAGGTGAAGCTTTCCAGAGGTTTCGTCCGGGAATGTGGAAGGCGCTCAGACATGTTCGGGAAACGGGGGCAAATCGGTATCGTATGTGTGCCAAATCGAAACAGAGTTCCAGCCGCTGTAGTTATTATTCCAAAGAGCTCGGCACTGGAGTGGAATATACTTAAACGGTAAATTTGTGCAAACAATCTTTCATTCGAGATTATGACAGAGGAGAGGGGACAGATGTTTCATGTCATCCTGTCACCGCATTGGGGAAATGAATGAAGCCACTTTGGGAACAACATGTGAAGAAAAACAAGTTTCTGTTTTTCCTTTTTTTTTACTCTTTAAGTCTCATATCAAAAATCCCTTCTTCATCCAAGTTAATGTCACTTTTCGTCATAGTGCAGTGTTAGGGTTTATTTAACCAGTTGAATTTAATTCATCCGCTAACATGCACTGATTCAGATGTCATTTAAAATGTAATGACATTGATAACTGATGTAATAAGCTCTTAGGCCTACAATTTAAATAACACCTATTAAATTAAATTACATTAAATTTTTTTTCAACAAATTACAAAAAATATTTCTAAAATTGAATGACAATAACAAACTAGATGAATAATGAATGTGACATTATTTAGATATAGTGCATTCAAGTAGGGTTTACTGATGAATTGGAAGACCTTGAACATTTTTTAATTATTATTAGTTTTTGCCATTTCATAACTAATACATATAGACAAAGAACATTTTATACGAGAAGAAAGAGTGTGTGTTATATTTTCCTCTAGGTCTGCCATGTTGGCCTATGTTATCTGCCCCTCTCTTTATCTTTATGCCAGCTGTCTTTGTGTTGGAGCGAGCCTGAGACATCCATAGAGGCCTCTTTGTCCTCCAGCAGCCCACCAACGAACCATGGGCCTTTACAAGGCCCAAAGACCCCGCGGTTCTCCCCCACTTCTGCTGTCAGCCTCCCTCAGTGCGCTGTCCAAAGACTCTGGGGAAATGGGAGGGGGGTGGGGGGCATAGAAGACCTCCAGGCATCTCCGGGATCTCCTTAGCGCCCCCCTCTTCCACCAAGGAGTGGGGCGCTCTTTCGGAGGCACTGAAGACCCTCGCCGTTGAAGATCCAGTGGCGCAGGCTCTCTTCTTCTCCAAGGAGATGCCAGCAGCAGAGCAGGCCTTGCAGCACCAGCCTCTGGGAGAAGGAGACGTCAAGGCTGACCTGGAGCAGCTCCACGCGTGGGCTAAACCTGGGATGGGTGGGCAGGCAGGCGCTCCACCGGGGCCTGAGATCCAGGCTCAGTCTGGGGCACTGATCCTGGCTCATGCCAGGAGAGGTGAGGAGAGACATCAACCTGCAGTGCACACACTCCTGGGGTACCCATTACAGTACACCTTACATGTATTCCTCATAAAAGTGGTAGTGTGATTGTGAGCGTTGCTGTGCACGTGTACTTTATCCTATCTTTGGTTGTGGTTTAAACACAACAGTAATGTGACCTCTGTGAAAGGTCGTTCTTTTAAACAGTGGTTATATTTTTATTTTGTGCTCTAATATATAATTAAAGTAAACAAAATGCATTCTACCGTCTGTTGTACCCCTGAGCAAGGCACTTAAAGACTTGGACCAGTACAATACCATTCTAAAGCAAGCCCTCTGTCTGTAGTACTCAATGTTAAAGCTGTGTAGACTTGTTGGTGGTACAGTATGTCCTTCAGATGACATCATGGAGAAAAACAATAGTGGCCACTTGTTTGCCTTTGCTGTTTTTTCTTCAGTGCTTGTTATTGTGGATGGGCACAATTTACGGGTGCTGTCAAAGCAGACTGCGACAGAATTTACACCTAAAACATCCCAATTACTATTATGAAGAGGACTATTCAGGATTATTTAAACAAAAAAACAGACTTGTAATGGAATGTGTCTTATTGAGTTACTAATTGATGCATAGCGCAGCTCTGCAACATTTGAATGGAAACCAGATTTATATGGTGATCATGCATTATAAATATACATGTAACATTGTGAAACAACCTTTGAAAAAGGCCAAAAGTAGCATGTAGCTACAGCATACTCAGCTTTCATTAACAATTAGATAAGAATTGTCATAGCAACCAAGATGCTAAAATAGATCAGAGTGCTTTATAATTATTGAGTCTCCTTGAAATGCTGTGATGTGTGTGTAATTTGCAGAACAAACCATTGGACGAGGGTGCTGATTTGAGCTAATCCACTGAACCGGGTGTTAATTGTGATTTATATTAGCATGCATGCAAGCCCAAGTGTCTTAGTTAATGCTCCAAAACACAGTTTGCCCATGTGCTGACCCACTAATATTCATGTGTGTGCCACTAAGTGTGCAGGGAAGTTGTGCAAGCATGGACGCCCAGCTGGTGGACACAGCGGATAAAGGATGACTCCTGGGTCTGTCACTGAGAGCATATTCATCTTCCATTGCAGGGTGATGTGTCATCCTAAATAATTGAGTAACAAGTGTCCAAGCCTAGCATCTGTGCTCAGAGCACTCAAGAGTCTATGGCACAGCTTGGCTCAGACCTCTCCGTACTTTGACCCTGTATTTGTGATACATTTTGATGTTCCCCAGTGCACAAGGTCTGTTCCTGAAAGCAAGTCTATATATTTCTGTGTGTGTATTTATCGTAACAATAACAAGTTATGGATAACATACAGTATGCTTTCGGTTACAAGGAACCATGAACCAAGTAACGTAATTGTATGTTTGTTTGCTTTGTGTTGAGTACAATGAGTAAATATACAAAATAAAACATTAAATATGCCACATTTGTAAATACAAGCAAAAAGGTGAGGAAGGATATCAAACATTATTCCAGTGCCTGCAATTTATCTTTGAAAATCATATTTGAGGGATTTGTGTTAAAATCTTAGGCTATTTACAGGCTCTAACCCATACTGTACATTAGGCTAGTTAACAAAAGGTGTTACAGGTGAAAAACTCTATATTTTACTGTATGTCGAGAAGCCTTTCAAGAGTGTGAGAATATATTTCAATTTACCCAGCCTATTAAACTGACAATATTAGATTTATTGGGCCTTTCTCTTCCCTCTGTGAGTTAAGCCTAGATCTGTGGCTGTAGACATGGAGCCTTATGGTTCTATTCTAGTTTTCAGAGAAGTACTTTATTTTACTACTCTCAGCTGCCAATGTTCCATTTCAATCTTCCTGTCTCTTTCTTCTGTTGTTGTCTGTCTTCTAGTTTAATCTTGCTCATTTTTTATATCTGCTTTTCCCACCTCCTGTTTCAGGTATTCTCTCCATCAGGAAAAAGGAGAACACAGTTGCCAAAAGAGAAAAATGGGTTACAAACAGACAGCCCTCGGAAAAATATTTTTTTTCTGACAGACTACATTGATAAGCAATTTAATTAATTTCCGCGGTTTGATGTTTTGACTTCATTATGAAATGACTTTCCCTGTTGAACCCTCATTGGTTGGTTCATTAATTTTGTGGTGGAAATATACAAATTAGATTATATGGCAGATTGCAGCATGCAAATTAGATTACAGAAAATTGGATTGCTTTATTTTTGTATTCCTAATTTAAAATAAAGTCGATAGTTTTGCTTTTTCCCTTTCTGTGTTGTGGCAACTTTCTTCCTTCATTTGTCTTTTTGATATTTGAGGTCCTGAGGCAATTCTCATCTTGCGATAATGTAACGGTCGCACAGAGAGGAATTCATTTGGCGTGGAACAGACAGCTGCCTCCTCCCGTGTTCTCTGTTTGTTTTCCCTTTAGTTAATTATTGAAGAAAAATAATGATATAAAAAAACAACTATTGTCCCTTCCTCCCCAAGCTGTGGAATGCGCAGTATTCAAAGTGAGGGGGAGGGTCTTAGCAGGGAAACCAGGTATAGTATAAGCGATGTAAACGTGAGAGATGGCAGGGGCACTAATGATGTGTAAAGAGAGTGATATCTCCAATGGGGCGTGCTAGACAGTGAAAAGTAAATAACTAACTGTGCCCCCCTGCTGCCAGATTGACAAACATAGTGCAGGGATGTAAGAAGCCTATCTCGGGAGATCCGGTCCTCGCTTGTTAATTAATTCAGGCATTGTTCCTGTTTTCAAGCCAAACACACCGGAGAGAGGGGAGGAGGCTTCAGCTGAGATAAACACGACAACGGCAACAGTGGAGCGAGGTGGGGTCAGAAAAGACCAGAGAGAGAGAGAGGAGCCAGTCTCTGCTAACCACAAATAATAGCTGCAGAAATGCCACAACTACAGTACGCATTAGGAATCAAAAGATAATTTGTGAGCAGTGAGGGACAGTTGCATTCAGTAATTCTCTTGCGGGTTTTGCCAAATATTTACAGTATGAATCAGGCCCTCTTGTGTGACCGTATTTCACTGCTGCGGCATTGCGGCATTGTTTGTTTGTAAGCAGATACTGTATTTGTGGATTTGTGTTCCAACAAGACATAGTAATACTCTTGTTTTGGCAGTCCCATAGATCCTGGAGTCTATGAGCACTTTAGCATGTGTGCCAAACTCACATTGTTATTACAGTATCACTTTAAAGGTCTCCTGTCACGTGATTTATACTTTCCCAGTGGTGTCGTAAGTTCTGTTTTCAAATAAGACATTTTGAAATGTTTGACGGGTTATTTAGCCAAAATTCTACTTAAATATCACTGTGCCAAACAAGCCAGTTGGCGTTGTGTGACAGGTCATGGATGGTGGCCAATTTGGTAAGGGTATGTTAATCTGAAAGAAGAGAGTCTCTCCAAAACAATTGGACTGATATGGCGTCTTTAAAGATGCCCCAGCTTCCTATAAGGGCTCTTTATCATTTCAAAAGCATTTTTATAGACTCTGGCGCACTATGCCTGGTATTTGCATGCAATTGCATCAACTGTGTTGTCATTGGTCAGTTTTCATGAATGGGGTTGGGACAAGGTCAGTTCCAGGAGTTATGAGCAACATAAGTACATGTCATTATCAATTTCTATCTTTTCTATACAAAAATGGACCTTGTCTCTCCAACCAATGTTCCTTGCTCTATTGAATGGGCCAAGAGGTCTGGGGAGCAGTACAGTATATTACCGCAGAGCAATTCCACTCTCCAGTCTCCTAAATTGACAGCAGTCAGGAGGTGAGGAGGCCGATTGGGATGGGGTGAACGGTGAATGAGGTGGTGTGGCCTTAAGCACCTCATAACTGACTAGATAGCCCTTCCAACCAAGCCTACAAAAGGCTCATGAAGAGGAGTATAAAGGGTTTTCAATGAGCACTGCATTTCAATGTTTCATAAATTGTCTCATAGCCTTTCTCACCAATGGTGAGATTTATATGACTTTCATGAACACACCATATTTGGGTAGTGCTCACGATGAAATCTTTCAGTATGTGTTTGGACCCTTATTCTTGATTCCTTATTTATTAATTAAAGTAGACATGCATGTTGTTTATGCTTTAGAATGATCCTAAAGGTTTTGGTGTTATGGCCATAACAACTGTAGCCTGGTTAAAACCATTGCAGTATGTCAGCCAAACAGTGCTAATACGTCCGTGTCAGTCCAAACATTAGAAGTCGATTGAACCACCTTCAATTAATCCTGTACAACAAATGTTTGACAGTGATTTTCAAACAGCCGCTATCAGACAATTGGACAACAAATCACTCTCAACGTAGAGATGATTTTCCGATGGCAGGGACCTAATTGCTGTCAGCACCAACTGAACTGCCCATCTAGACGTTGAATGGTTTGTGTTTCACTACCCGACAAATGGTTTTTAATTTAGATTTCCCAGACTGATATGTAGAGTGAAGCCAATCATTGAGGCGGAGCTTGCAATATCAGGATGGTTTTAACCAGGCTAATCAAAACCATCTCTCTGAGGCCCTTAAGATAATGGCTTGTTTTCTGGTGGACGTAGCCAGATGGTCATTTATTTAAATGATGCACAGTCCTGACGGCTGATGTTACTAGTGCTAGTAGTAGTAGTAATAATAATAATAATAATAATAATAATAATAATAATAATAGCATTTCACCGTCTCAGATTAGTTATACCGCAAATGCATTATAATGTAATGGAAATTAGAAACTCGTAGCAGAGCATTAATATTTCAACTTTTTCAAGTTTGTAAAGGGCAGCATACTCGCAATGCAATTTCATTAGATGAGCCCTGTATTTAAACTAGTTCTGTGCTGCATGTTTGTTGACTGTCTCTGGGCTGTGGGAAAGAGTTCAATGAGGAGAGGGTAGATCGGCGTACCTTCCTGGGAACCAAATACACCAAAGTAATAATGATGCACAGAGCAGGTAAACTTCATTAGTTTCCATCTCTCATGCTAACGGATAGGTGTTGTGGGGTCCAAACATGTCAAATTACTGCTGTCTACACACAACAATGTATTAATTAATATAGCATTTCTTTGTATGTTACAGTACCTACATTAAATAAAGGCATATAGTGTGATTTTTTGTTGAAGCATGCAGGAGAAAACAGAAACGATAAATTGCAGTCCTAGTCTTTAACTAAATGATCCACGATCATTTCCAGGTTTGTACCATCACTATGAGGATGTGGAGAGCATGGTCCAGGTTCTGGAGATGCCCCTATGGGCTGGAAAGGCCAGCGTGGTGGATTTATTGCTTTTCCATGTGGAAAGTCTGGCCAGGTTAGACAAGCTGCTCAGCCTGGAGCTACTAAGCAGAAAACCCTCATATGAGTGCAGTCATCGCCCTGCCCAAGGCTAATATCACAAGCACTCTTAATGCAGGTAAATGATGAGAACACTTCTTTACTGTACGTGTACTTATTTGACAATATGCTTCTTTCCTTTTCATGACAGCAAAATAATCACTAATGCACATGTATTTTCTGTATATAATTAGCTCAGGTGTATTGAGCACTTGCAACTGATGTAAAGTAACTTAATGTTTACAGTCTAAATAAACAATATATCTTAGCACAAATGTGTCGCCTGGTCTAGTCAGTCCAGTCCCTTCTAGCACTTTCCATCCTTCATGCATAATCTTCTGTCCACTTAATTCAAGTGTAATATATTTCTAGGCCTTCGTCTACCCTGTCATCACATATCAGGTTTTTTTTTAACCTCAATGACCTTCCTGTTCTTTCCATTTGGCTTTTCTTTGGACTTCTCCTTCTGTCTTGGCCTCATCTCGTTCCTGACTCTAAGTCTGCTTATCTGCTTGTCTTTCTCTTCCCTCTCCAACTCTCATTAGTTTCTCTATTCATGCCCCCCCCTCCCTCTCTCTCTCTCTCTCTCCTCCATGTTGCTCTGCCTACTCTATCACCACCTTGTATCCTGCTTGTCATTCCTTCTCCTATTTAATCCATTTTAAACATTTCACCTGTGACCCTAGTTTCCATGTCGCCATTTCCATCCCTCTTTCCTGCTCAAATTCTTCTCTTTGGTTATTAAGGTGGCGACCTGAGGCGACCCATCCGGAGAGGGGAAGACAGTCACACAGGCCGGGTGACGTGTCATTCCTTTTCTCCCGTATCTCCTTATCGCTGAAGTGATGGGTGCCCCGCTGGCTCACACAGCAGCAGGCTAACCATAGTCCCTACAGGGAATCAATGCTCGGCTGCTATGAGGCTGTAATGGCCCGAGGTTGCCTCCAAAGCTGCTGCTGTGCCTCTCTGAGGTCTTGCCCCCTTATTCTGCCATCGATATGGCGTCCAAGAGTTTTACAGGCTGCCAACTGGTCTCAGTCTCCACTGTTAACTTTTAGCACAGAGACATATTTGACTAGATTTTGTACAAGTTCCCTGAATGGCTGGCAGGCAGTGACATGGTAGTACGTCCTTTTGTACCATGCCACTTGTGCCTTCTCTTTTCATAGGGTACTGAACGAGTGAATGAGCATCGCTAAGCTCTTTGTTTTAAGGCAGAATGTAGCTCATCCTCTGCTAAGTTTAATGCACAGACGTTTATGTTATATGATGGAAGAGATGTAGTGCTTCCAGCCCTCGCTGCGACATGTTTATTGCACTCTACGTAATACTTACATTGCTCATCCAACCTTTTAAATGCCAGCCATCTCCAAATGATTTAGCCATTGTTTATCGTCGTAAGGCCCAAGTACGGTATATCTCTGCGGACGCGCTCTGCGCAAGGTGTGGGTGACGGAAACATGATCATGCACACCGTCCGTACAAACAGTTCGTGCTGCGCCAACATTTGTTGTCCATAATTTAAACTAGTACAGTATGCACTATGCGACTGTGTTTGGGTGACATGCTGACGACCACTACAGACAGCAATGGATGTCCTTCTGTCTTCTGTGTTTTCCAAGCCTGGTCGTGGAGAGCCACTGCCCCAAACTCTGCGGACGCCTGATAATGACCCATTCATGTGAACCAGGTGAGCAAGGAGACATATAACACATGCAGGGCAGTGGGGCTTCAAGGACCAGGGTTGGGAAACACAGTTCTAAGCATCTAAAAAATGATTGTTCCTGTCTAGACCCATGGTTCTGTCTTCCTACACATTGTGCTGGGAAATGTGTGTGTGAGTGGGTAGGGGGTTACGTCGTGTATGGTGTGAGAGCAAAGATTTGACAAATAAAGTAATACCTTAACATGTAGGTGCTCTGATTGGAGACCGTGGGTGAAGACACCCCACATAGAACAAGATACTGGACTGTATATCAAGTATATTTGATGTACCGTGCAGTATCGCTCATTCTTAATTTGAAAGTGACAGGAATCAAAGTATTCAACATTTGCACTCAGTGGGTTGAAGACATTAAACTGAAGCGCAGAGAGTTTGTCAGTTGTTAGTTGCAAAGATCGCCGAAAATGTGTTTGGTCAGTTAGTCAGACTTGTAGCGAGAGAAGGAGAAATACAGAGGTTAGTTCACCATGACAGATAGCCGTGAAAAGCCTGTTTCTCTGGGGCAGTCTGAACCAACTGGAACTTATTATCATGCCTCCTTTAGAACCTCATCACAGCCTGCTGAAATCCAGCTTGCCCTCCGTGTAGTTTAACAAACATCTTAGTAGACAGGCAGTGCCATGTTACGCAGCCCGCCATGCCCTGAAGAACACGCTTCTGACATTAACATTATGAGGACGCTGGGGAAGCGACTGTAATCTGTAACTAAAGCTTGAGACAACTCTTTTCGACAAGGCTGTAACTTTGCCAGAATAGGAGCTGAACACAGTCAATTAATTCTCGTTTGTCTCTGTAGCCAGAGGGCTCGCAAGACGCGAAGAAAAACAAAATACTATTACTGTAGTAAATAGTTGCGCCCGAATCCAATTGCGTAACCTAATTAAGGTCTCTGAAGGTTTGTTTTTCTTGTCTTGTCACATGCCGGCTCGTGCCGTCTGTCCTCTCGGGAGGGAAAAAGAAATGAGTGCATTTGAGGAATCATTACAGAAGACCCCATGCCCCGAAGAAATGCTCCCACTGCTCCGGCCTCATTTTCTTGGTTTTGTACAACCCCACCCCCTCCTCGACAACTCAGCCCGCGCTGCCTCTCTCATTGGGTCGAGCTAATAATTGCTCATCGTGCCACGTTAATACTGTTTAGCACTCTTGTCTGTCAGCGCTGGGGATGGCCCATGGAGGCCCCCCACACCGAGGGAACATTGAGAGGATTGTGGGTGACGTACGTGTGTGTGTGTGTGTGTGTGTGTGTGTGTTTGTGTGCGTGTAAGGGGATTCTCTTTGGTTGTCATTTGACCACACCAGCATCTCACTGGAACCATATTGTACAGGTGCTTTCCTGGGTCATGGGTGACACCCCCCCCCAACCTCCCCAACCTCCCTCACACCTCTCTGCACCCTCCTCCGTCGCTCTGTCTAATTCCTCAGCACTACCGGTGTGCCTCTTTATTCGCCAGGCGTTGGCACTGCTGCGACCTAAATAGGAGTGACATTCAGCGGGCGCGAGGAGCGATGGAGGACAACAGAGGAGCGGGGTGGGGGGGGTCGATCGCTCGGGGACAAGGTGGAGAGAGAGAGAGAGAGAGAGAGAGAGAGAGAGAGAGAGCATCATGTTGGCGACTATAAATAGCCGCCATCCTACCCTTCACTCTGTTTGGGTCTCTTTAGGGAGAAAAGCTCACTTTTGTTTTCGACTGGTCAAGGGCAGACGGCGGAGGGCCAAACCACCGTCTGCGGTCGGAGAGATCGAGCTGGGACACGGGAGAGAGGGGGGAGGGGAGGGGGGAAGAGGGAGGGAGTGAGAGAAAGATAGGGGAAAGAGAGAGAGAGAGAGAGAGAGAGAGAGAACTCACATTGAGCCTGGCCTAAGGTCATGGTTGGGAAAGGCCTCATCCTTCTCTGCTACTGATCCAGCAGTGGCCCCGGCCACACACACAGAGTTAGAGTTGTTTGCTGGCTGGATTTCCAGCTCCTGACTAAGAAGCACGAGCAGACAAAGATCTCGCTCATGGTAAATGAGGGCAAAAGGCCATCAAATATTTACGAGACGCTCTCACGTGGCACAAAGTGCTGAGGGAGATTTCTTTTTAAACGCAGGTTCCATAGCCTTGTGTTACATGTGCCACACATGTTCATGGCCGCTGCTCAACATCTCCGTTTTGGCTTTCCTGAGTAAAATAACCTTGCACAGTGTGCATCTTTTGTTTGTTTGTTTGTTGTGTATTAGAGAAAACTGACAAAGAAAACAGGTAAAAGCCTGTGTAAATAAGATGCCAAAATATGTTGTAAAATAGATGTCTTAGAGGCATGTTTGACTGATGTCTCTATATACATATCCATATCCAACATACAGTATATCTTGAAGATACATGGTAATCGTTTAACTTTCAGTACGATTTTGCAATCAATTCTGTATAAATGTCAGTATTTTATTAATATACATGTTTACCATCTCTGTTGGCTAGTCAAACTAGTGTGAATTACACTCTCTTATGAATTAATTAATCTATGTGGTAATGAATTTAAGAAAGTTTGACATACACTAAAAACACAGAAAATGCCTTCCAAATCCTTCATAGTATATGTGGCAAAATGGTATGGGATTCCTGTGGTAATTGTCAGTTTTGTTTCTGTATAACTAATGCTCTGTAAACAGGAAAGGGGGTTCATTTACACTTGACTAATGGTCTGCCCTTTGTTTAAAGCTAATCATGTACTATGGCTAGAGTTCGACTTCATCAATTACAGTAAGGTAGGTATGCCAAGAAAAATGTAAAGCTTTGAAAGTTAAAATATTATGAAAACATTATGCCTAAATATTTGTCATAAACACATAATCTTTTTTCTTATAGTATTTAAAATGGAATGGAATAAAACTAATTTTAGTATATAGCCTACACATTTGTGCAAAGTTTCAAAAGTTTCAACCTTTCAGATGTCAAAATGTACCTTCTGGCATTCAGATTGTGGCAGCCAATTAGCTTTCTTCAGTGCAAGAATACAGCAGCGGGCAAAGAGATATATACGGTTTTGAATCCTACTGACTAAACTAGCACTAGATGAGGATGTTAAGACCTGTCTGCAATTACATAAAGGAATTGCCATTGTTTTGAAAAAGACAATTTGGAACAGATTTGACTGCGTTTATTGCCTCATGACAAAGCAAGATATAACATTTTTAATGAACAACTAATTTGGCACAGCTTGAAACTATGCTTGAAAAGCATGCGTTGCCAAACGCAAACCTTGTGCTTGTTTGAGTCAGTCACTGACAGCTGTTTTTTGTTTGTCCTCTCTCTCATTCTACATTCACCTACTGTAATGTTTTCTGTTGATGCTGTAAATCACATTAAAGGAAAGGTGCATGATCAGGGTCCTATACAGATTACACAGAGAACAAATAGGGGCACAGTATAAAGTGCATGAAAAGTGCTGGAGTATAGCAGAAGAGAGATGGAGCAGCCATTATTTATATGGGAGCATGGAAGGGTTGGGAGAATTATGTAAGCGTAAAATTATTTTTTTATATGATTCTTTTTATTTAATTACTCCTTGCATCAAGTCCTATAGTTGGAAAGGTAAGTCTCAATGAGAAGCTGTTGCAGTAAAGGTCAAAATACTGTATATTATACAGTATTTGAAACACTATACACTGTAACAGCAAACAACATTTTGCATCCTGGGCATAGAATGACATCACACTCCATCTGTGTGTGTGTTTGATTTGGAAAAACATATAATATTGCCACTTTAAACAAAGCAATTCTTTCCCCATATGAGTGGTAACAGTTGCCATCCTGCTACCCTGGGTAGTTGGAAGCCAAGCAGTCCTCCATACAAAAGGCCTATACAAACAGACAAATACAGTACGTGACGCACAATGTTTTGCTGGTGCATTCCAGCCCTCTTCCATCTAAGATTCATGCGGTGTTCCGGAGAGAGAAGACGGGCCAGGAGCACTTCCTTGAGGTAATGTGCCGCTACGATATCGTGTCACATCTCTGTCACCCAAACCCTCACAGGACTTCCATGTCAGCCCTGTTCGGCACGAGCACCACAGGGACCCTTTCATTTTTAAACACTTGATTGTTCCTAAAAAATTAACCGGGAGGTTTTCTCAGCGTGAGCTAGGCGGACAGATGGCTACAGGTTAAGGCAAGGTCACAGTGCATTTTTTCTATTTATACATAACTCGATGGACCAGGTTCATTTTGTATCTAGACAATAGGCCTCATTTCATATGGGGTGCATGCAACTAATGCAGTGTGCCCATTCTCTAGGACACAATGGCGCTACAGTATACATTCATGCACATGAAGTGCATGAAAAAGTAATTAACATGTTTTTTCAATTTCTTTGAAGCAAGTGTACCCTAACTTATTTAGCAGATTTACAAAGACGTTCAAACAGCCAGAGATGTGTTAAGTTTCCCAACAAATTCCTTAGTGTAAAATGTCTGACTTGGTCATTGAGTTAGTTGGTCGTCTTGCATGTCAATCAATCAAAACACCTCTCCTGTCAACTAGGCGGGTCTTGACGCATTCAGCCAGAGCTTTATACCAGATTTTACGATAGTAAAGGCTTGCTCTGTGAGGCTACCACTAACTTATGGTAGTCCATCAAGTGTGTATACGAGGAATTCTACTAAATATTCTTGAAAATTAAGTAGGAGGGGTTTAGGGAGAAAAAGTTAGACTGCGCTTTTCTAAGAACACATTTGTCTTGAAAGATTTCCGGAAAAGTCTGCGGTTTTTAAGTCTATTTCTGTTCGCCAGACTAGATAAGGGGTGCGGGAAAAATCCCGCTGAAATGACGTGCGACGAAGAGGCAGAGGCGGAGAGGGTGATGTATGCCGGGGAAGGCCGACGTGTCAGAAACAGAAGGATGAGGCGGGCGCGGAAAAAGACTGAGTTAGGAACGGAGGGAGCGAGACAGGGGAGGATAAAATGGAGGCAGATGAGGGATGGGGGGTGCCATGGAAGTGGCGTAGGAGCACAGCAAGACAGTGATAAAGTGGCAGAGGGCGGAAGGAGAGAGCAAGAACAGAGGAATAATGGATGAGGACAATACAAGTGCATTATAGCAGGAGGTGGTGGCTGTGTGTGTGATTGTGTATTGGGGGCTGCTTAATGCATGCTGAGGCATCTGACACCATAAACTCCAAACTAATAATGTCCCCCAATGTCAGCAACCATCAACATAAAAACATTCAATAAAGTATCAGCCTTTTATTATAATGCATTCTTATTATCCTTTGTTCATTTTTACACTGTCCATGGTAACCTAATCTGTTAACATAGCAACCACCATGGCTTGAGCCTATCTATACATAATAAAATATAATTCATCCAAAACAATGTGCGTCTCCATTTTAGGTCATGGTAATAAATATGCGTACATATGTATATCAAATCTGTTTTGGGTTATAATAAATATAATTGCATTATACTATACAGCACCAAAAATCGTAGCTGTAAAACCCAAGAATATTGTATTGTCTACAGAACAATTACTCTCTTTACATCACAACAGTGTTTCAATTGTGACAGGTGAGTGATATGCTCAGTATACAAATTCAAATGTGACGCAGAGTCACAAACACACGTTTACGTCCCCTTCGACGCGCACGCACGCGCGCAGAGTGGCCCTGTCACTGTGAGTGACCCTCTGCCAGGGCAGGGGAAGCTATCTGTCATGGTGACATCTTCCTGTGAAATTCATATTAGAGGCAAAACAAAGGAGGTTCAAAGGTCACAGGGCAATGCTTTTAAATTATTCATCCAATGTATCATCCTTCCATCTCTTGGCCTGTCGCCCATTTTGTTCCACCACCTCACAACAAGGGCAACAGTCAGCCCTACCTCTCACCTGAAATATATAGAGAGCAAACTTTACAGTCTTGTTATTGACTTGTTGTTTGAATTAGAGACGCTAATTGAAACGGCTTCATCATTTGACAAGTTTCACATCCCAAACTTCCAGAAATCGATTTGTGAATGAAATATGAAATGCTTTTTCTTTTCCCTCCCACTCTGTTTGGAGCATCAAACTGTTCTTCAGTTTGAAGTCCAATAAGCAGTTACACCACAAAAAATATCAGCAGTTCTGGAACTATACTGACACCTACTGGTGTGGTTGCAGCTGTGCTAATGCTAACCTTCTGGGGATAACAGGGGACCAGCCTGGACCAGCACTACACCATCACTAACCAGTATGAAACACCCTGGACCAGCACTAACCAGTATGAACCAGCCTGGACCAGGATGGAATTCATGCTGGTTTATGCTGGATTTTTTTGCAAACTGTAACATTAATTATCTCATTCTTTATCTACAAACTTTTTAATCTGAGTTTACATGGTTAACATCATACTGTAAAATATGGAAGGATTTTTTTTGTGGTCTGAAACATAGCAGCAATGTGTTTTTCTGCTTTCACTTCCAGTTTTAAATATGTTTTCTTGTCACAGACGCAGCTCATTGTTTCCATTCTATACTTTGAGCTGTAATTCATCAGTGTGATAACTAGCGTTCCATCATACTGTACGTAGCGTCCCGCTTCCCAGAATCCTCTGTCTGCCTGAGCATAGGGCCTGAGCTAGCTACGCCTGGGACAAGAAGATGGCCGACTTCTCCGGCGTGTCGGCCAAGAGGAGCCGGGGCAGCTGGGCGGCCCACCTCGATGACGAGGAGGTCAGGACCCCCAAGCTGTTCTACGCGGACCACTCCTTCGTCGTCGTGGTGGGGGACAACACCACCGAGACCCTGCTACTGATGGGGGGCTCTTGAACACGCAGAGGGAGAGCCCTGGAACCCCAATACACACTCCCATCGCTGTGGGCAACAAACACTGTTTTTGAAGGCGGTGGCGGCGTTGTCATTCACAGGGACATGCTGCTGCTGGCTAGCTGTCATCCGCTGATGGCATGGTTCAATGTTCGCTAGCACTGTCAACACTGTGCACGGCTCACGTGCACGTCACAGGGGGAAGGGGGAAGCAGTAACTTGGAGAGACTTGGCTTTGACGCATCTCTCTTTCACTCACACACACACACACACACACACACACACACACTTTCCCTTAGTGAGTCAGTCAACACTAAACAAACGGGCAAACAAGAGTGCATTCACAAACGCTAACATGTTGACAATCACAAATAGCTGGGCTGACAGTCGTCGGGAGCAACGGGCGACGTTAACCAACAGAGGCTCAACGTTGCCACTTGATTTCTCCCTGTCAGTTGAACAGCGGGACAGGAGAGGCATGCGGCCACATCGACGAGCCACAGGGAGAGAGCGATGGCTCCGTGGAGCTCTTATTGATGGGCCGGATTATCGCTAATGGCTGTAATGAGTCGGGACGCCTGTCAACAACGCCATGGCAGCGGGGAACCTTTTAATCTTTTAATACCATCCAGGATCAATGAGGGTCCCGGTCAGCACCCCGACATGCTTGTCCCATTGCTGGAACACTCTCTTGTCTTGATGTTATGAATGTTGTGGCATTCAGCAGCAGTATCCTTCTCATGGGGCCGTTTAATGTGTGGTCCTAGCGAAGGAGAACGGAACCACTTTAATGGAGCCCGGATAACATGCCAACATGTATTTATAGTCATATTGAACACTCGACTGTGCATCTTCCTTATCTTAGTTCACATGCATACGTTCAGGATGCGATAAACTGTTCACTGTAGCCTATATACCGTAATAAACCAAATAAAGATTTGCACAACCTCCATCGGCTACCATTGCATCTTACTTTGTATGCTAGTCCAATTCTCAACCACCAGAGTAAAACTGTTACACGATACCAAAACACATTACCAAAACACATTTCTCGGATTTGAATCCGAATTTGAATTTGAATCTTGTACAGTATAGTGTGTATCTCAAAAGTATCCTTTTGAGAAACAATGGATCCCAATGGCATTTTGAGAAAAGGAAATGACATATTGAGTTAATTCATTACAGTGACCAAGCGGGAATATATCATCCTGAGTGAGGACTTAACATTAAGGCTACACAGCAGATTTTATGAAAGTTCAGTAAAGAACCCTCTGCAACACAGTTTGAACGGATATTTTAGTGGTCCCATTTCCCCTTATTTTCAGCATGTCTAGATTGCATACACAGTATATTACCCAAACTGAATACCAAAAAATCAATCAGATGTCCTCTTAAAATATACTTCTGCTTTTTGTGACAGCATTGACATAGGTGTAGACAGAGGGCTATTTTCCACCTCTCCTTTCACAGGAGTCTGGCATTGAGTCTTGTGGATGTGTGCAAGTGTATTTAGAGCATCAGATATTGAAGTTTGTGTGGCAACAAATACCTGATTGGAACGACGACTATCAACCTAAACTTCACTGTAACAATCTATACTGTATTTAACTCTATAAACATACAGGACAAGGAATATGTCAATTCTTGGAATGTTATTTTCCTTCTGGAGATTAATTATTGAGAAAGGATACTGTAAATGTTGCCACTTGACCATGAATCTTGTTTTAGCATCTGCAATGTTTTATTAAAACATTAGATGTTTTTAGTCTGAGTCCAAAAGGTCTTTTAGTGCTTTGCTGTTTGCATACACACACAGACAGGATGGTTTTCTGGAGGCTGTGAATGTCTGGGATCAAAACCAAAAAAGTGGACGGTTGAACTATCTTTTTTTGAGGTTAAAAGTGTAAACGTGTGTTGCACATTTGTTCTGTTCTGTTTTAAATGTACGCCTGTGCCTAGAGCCAAGCCTACATGCCTCCACAGCTTGGACAACATTCTTCAAATCCACTACCGCACTGGAAGTGTCACAGTTCTGTAGTCCTAAATTAGGTCTCTGCGCCGTTCTGCTCAGCAACAGAGCATGCATGTTGATGTCAGCTTGTGTGTATGTGGCTGTGGCTGTGTCTTTGATATGTTTTGTGATTCTTAGGTATGTTCCAATAAGGTTGCTACAGTTGCCTTACAGTATATGCAGTGGTGCTAGAAAGGGCATTGTATCACAGTTTCCCATTCCATGTAAGAGAAAGCAGGAGCTCAAATGAAGCCGTGATATGTATGGAGGCGTCTGCTGTGAATTCATCGATCTTACTCATTCCAACAGCAGTTCCCCGCTGACTCACAACCTCACATCCTATTCAACACACATGCACACGCACGCACGCACGCACACATACACACAGCTATGCTATGTTACTGTAGGGATAGATGAACTGAGTCATCAACAGTGTGAAAATGAAATGCCAATCTTGAGCTGGGAGAATGGAACAAAACATTTTTATTTTTCCATTAATTGGAAAAAATATTTTTATTCTGTAAAGCCAGGACAGTAGGCAGCCACTCTACAGCATGCGGGCAGCATTTTTATGGTTAAAGGCCAGCTCTCTACACGCAGAGGAGTATGACGAAGGTCTTCTTCATCATCAGAGACCACACTCGCTCAAGCCTCAAACTGTTTACCCTGCTGCCATCAGGTAGAGGAGCATCCGGTCCAGAACCAACCGTGACAGTTTCTTCCCTGAGGCGTAAACGCTGCTGAACTGCTAATTTTCTCTCACTCACATAGGCTACACTCTACACTGCCACTTTGTTGCACTTCTGTATTAATACAGTTTTATATCACTTTGTGTATAGTATCTACCATTCAAATGTTAGGAAACACTTAGAAATGTCCTTGTTTTTAAAAGAAAGGCAATGTTTCTGTCCAAAGACAACATACAATGTATTAGAGAAACAGTGCTAATGTTAGAAATTACTATTGTAGGTGGTGTAAACATACTAAGGGTTGTGTAAACAACTGATTTTTTTTAATTGAATATTTATAGGAATACAGGAAGGCCCATTTATAGCACCAATACTCCAGCTGTCCAATGGCATGTTGCCTGTGTTAGAAAATACAAGTTTATCATTTTAAAAAGGAAAAAATGATCATTAGAAAACCCTTTTGCAATTATGTGAGCACATCTGAAAACTGCTGATTAAAGAAGCAATACAATTGGCCTTCTTTAGACTAGAGGAGTAGCCTATCTGGAAAATTAGCATATCATTAAAGAAATTGCATTGCTTCATGCAAAACATTTCCAAGAAAACTAAAATGGAATATTTTTCTTTCCTCACTACAATAAACTGCGTTTCAGAAGAACGGTAGTCTATTTGTCTCTGGCCATCTAATCTTACCAACACTAGAAACATGTGCTTTGGGAAGTATTTTTAATTTGCTGTTATTCACTGTTATTCCTAATGTAATGTAATGGATTAGGTGAGTACAACAAGGTATAATCGCATATGTGCGAGAACGAACTGAATGACGAACAATAGACTAATGAATGATTACTAAATGTAGGCTACTGTAGTAGCTTGGGTGCACTGGCTACTGTACGGACGGCTGGCCAAAGTAGCCTACACCGGAGAAGGCAGAACACTGTCACTGCCCAATGTTGTAGCCTTAACCCTTAAGAACAGTTCTGACCTGTCAGTTTGTGTTTCAGCTAACGTAGCTCAAAATGGCAAAACTGCCTACTTTTAAACCTGTAATAATATATAGGCAGCTGTAGTTGTAAATTCACCCATTTAAGAAAACAGCATCACAACAGGAGATAAAAGTAGGCTATTAATCCCAAAGTTGAATTTTGGCACCAATAGCCTATACAATTTATTCTACCTATTTTACAACCGTTTGAATGGGCTGATCTTTTTTAAGAGGCACAACAGCATCACAATTGAATTTGCATATGACCTCCTTACAGTGTTAGTGAAAGTAAGCCTACGCTCAATACATTTGACTCAAAGATGTCAAAGACCTACTGTAAAATGTCGATGCACAAAAAAGGCTTACTTCTCAAATGTTGTGCACGTTAGTGAGCACTCCATATTTGCAAAGATAATCCAGCCACCTGACAGGTGTGACATATCAAGATGCTGATTAATTAAATAACATTATTATTGCACAGGTGTGCCTTACATGGTCACAATAAAAGGCCACAGTTATGTCTTGAGACATACTGTAGGCACTGGGCTGCTATTTCACATATAGGGCCACAGCTACACACCACTGCGTCATGCAGTGCGACACATAAAGATGATTTGGTCTTAGTTTACAGTAGAAGTCCTAAATTTTTACAGACTGACACGCCCAAAACATTTAAATCACCGACACTATCACTGAGAGCATCGCAACCATACAACATACAACCAAAGAGGGAATTAAAGGAGTTTAATGTTTAATGTTTGTTTTTGCTAATAAATAAAAGACCTTGGATTTTCTCTTTTTCATTCACATTGACTTTTGTCAGGGACTGAGATTTTGTGAATGTTCTTCTAGTCAGAGAGGGTGAGTGTGTGCTGGAAAGGATGACCACTCATTCACAAGAGGGATTCATCTCGATCGGTGACAGTACTTAACCTTTGGAGTAAAAAGACAGGAGTATGTGGCTCAGCTCCTCCTGGGGTCAGCCGGCTGATAGGAACACTGGGGTGCCCCTCCATTTGCGCCTTGCTCTTTTTAAAAGCTTGCAATAGGTCAAAAGGAAGAAGCCAGTGTTAGTTACATGGGCAAAAAAGAGTTGTTTCAATTTGGTGCAGACCAAAACCTTTTAAAACCGAAAAGCAACAATCTTGCCAAACAGACTACCTGTATGCATCTTATTAATTATATTATTTAGATCCTGACATTTTAGGGCAGATTGAAACCTAGAATGAAATGCATTCAGAATTGAAACTGGCAAGCGCAGCATGGAGTGTGGTAGTTAGCCAATGATTGTAGTTACTAAATGGTGATATGGATGGCCTAAGCCTTCTCTTAACTGATATTGATAAACAGGCATTAAGCCCTACTTTAACCTAAACATAACAGCTCATTAGCGAATATCAATACAGTGAAACTAACATTGTTCATTTTTAGTTTATTTGTGCATAATTAGACTAGTTAAATAAATATATTTTTAAACAAACATAGGCTAGCTATTTTTTGGGAAAAATAAAATGTTTGAAATAGGCCTATTACTATACACCATGTTCACATTTAAAAGGCTATACTAGGCCTGTAGCCTTATAATATTGCACACTAGAAATTATAGCTAAACTAGGCCTACAGTATGCATTTGTTATTATTAGACTGCGGTACATTAATTACTTTCCCTTCTACAGTAGTTGCATGTTGTGGACATAACATTGAGGTTTTAATACAACATGATTTAGTCTTACTACAGTTATGCTGTCTCTTTTTGTTATTATTGGGTGCAAACTGCCCTATGCCTGCTGTTCTGTGGATGGTTCAGGTTATTTCCATTCATTCTAAGGGAAATAATCTATAAATCTAGTCTATGATGGTCTATGAGTATGAGTGTCTACTTTAAGTAAAACTCTTCTTGTTCTTGTTCTTCTTGCCAGTGGTCATGCCTGTACATCTGGGATTTAGGGGACTTCAGTGTTATGTGGCGGTAATGCCTTAGCAGACAGGTAACGCATGTGTTGTGGTTGTTCTCTGCTAGTTCCCAGAGTGCATCGCTCCACCACAACGTAGCGTTTCCAGGGTTACGAGTATGCATCACCTGCATGCGCGAGACAACAACACTGTAGTTTTCTAAACAACTTTTAAATTGAAATGTTAATGCTTTACTTGTACACTTATTGTACATTTCATAATTAGAAGAAAGAAGCTGCATATTATTTATTTGCGTTTCGTTCGTTGAGGACTTTAAGACGATTTCAGCTATTGAGGTGAGTGGTACGGTTCAGTAGCCTATAGCAATATTAGCCCCTATTATACATGAATTAGGCTACTTACTGGCACACAAATCGCTTATCATATGTTTTTAGCTACCGTAGCTGGTCAACAATGCACTGATACAACACTGTTCTACAGAACAGTGTTGTATCAGTGCATTGTTTTTTGCAGAAAGTATATACATACACACATTTTTATTTTCCTAAATAGTGTTTCCATCCCTACAAATTGTAATTAATGTACATTAAAGTATAATGTACAGAACTGTAGGCATGTGATTATATGTCTGAAACTTGCAACACCTGCAGGTTCCAAACATTGCTAAAAGTATAAGAGTAATTCGATCCTTCTCTTGTCCCTTCTAAATCTTATAATTTATCTTATCATTAGTTGTGTTGGCTGAAAACATCAAGAGCAATTTCATTAATTCCTGTATAGATCAAATATCACTATGGTTTATCTAGTGATATGTGCTGTAGCCTACAATTGTTTTGACATACTGTGATGTGTTTTTATAGGTCAATGGTGATGCCTGCTGCATATAAAACCCACCCTACTTAAAAACAGTGAACTAATTTCTGAATTCAGCTATACTGTAGTTATTCTCATAGTCCCAGTAAAACGTTTTCTTTCTATGCTTTGCAAATAATTCATATTTAAGTCATATTCATTAAAGCTAATACAATATAAAGGTACACGCCCAAATCACATTTGTAAGATAATACAAAATGGTTAAGGAAAAGGTTCAAATGTATAGAAGTACTGAAGGGATGATTTCAGGCTTGGGAAACTAAAGCACACATGCACTACAGTATCTAGTGATAGGATCACACCATCACAAAGCATTGTCTTCTTCTCCAACAACAGATAGTGAATCTGCCCAGAGCAGCCTTGTCTCCAGCAGCCCATATTAATGTTATTGATCACTGTCATCTTACCTGCCACACGTCTGCAACTTCACATCTGACAGCAGCCTCTCCCCCTCTCTCTCTCTGTCTCTCTCTCTATCTCTCTACCTCTCTTTCTCTTTCTCTAGCTCTCGCTCTCTTTCTCTCGCTCTCCCTTGCTCTAATTCTTTCTCTGTCTCTCTTGCTCTCTCTAGCTAATGTTTATTTTTTCATTATTCTTTTCTCCCTTTCCTTTCACCAATAACCTGTCTATTTTATTGCACACAGCCCTTAGAAAGTGACAGCTTGGGAAAATGAATCAACGTTTCAATAAAGACTGGACTGCCGCAGGCTTTGGGAGATGTCTGGATTGGAATGGAAAAAATACATAGGCCTACATTGAGAGAGGACATATCATTTATCAGAAGATAAATAGCTCATAAGCCTGTTGACGTTTACATTTCACTTTTTTCTGTCTGTTGTCCTTTCGAAACACAAATTGTTGAATGTTTTACCTAAACGCTGACACAATTTAGAGTTTACAGAAGGTGATATGCTTTTCTCTGAAAACACAATAATATACATTGTGGACCTGGATGCTCATTTTGCAATATTAGGCTACTTAGGCTAGTTTGTCTTTAATGACCTTAAATTCACTTTGATTGAACTGGCTTTGAGAATACTCTCAGAACACTCTGAGAGAAGTATTCCTTCTGCTACTGCTATTCAAATTTGAATGCAAAATGGTCAGATACGAGTAATCCAAAACACAACTTTGTTTAAAAAGAGTAAGTGATATCGAGGCCAATCTCAGTATCTCTCACGCTCAGGTTGTTTACCATTCATTGGTATACTGTCAAACATACATTACTGCTTACAGTGTGTGTGTGTGTGTGTGTGTGTGTGTGTGTGTGTGTGTATAGGGACCCTTATATTATTTCCCACAGATTTCTTCTCAGTGGCTAATACACCCTACCACTTAATGGCTTTGCTTTAGACTGGTGGTTTTGACACTCTACATCTATTTTCTTCCCTTCTGTGTTTGGAAGTTGACTAAGAGGTAGCCATGCCACGGTCCCCACAAAAAAAGCCCACATCTTCCGGAAGTGACAAGTCTAGTCGTAGCAGGAAGGCCAGCAGTGTCAGAGCTCGCCCCGAATCAAAGCAAATGGATGAAGGTAAACCATGTACACACTTGCACACACAAACACTTGCTTTTTATGGGTTAATGCATTCTTTATAAAGTATACATCTCTATATTTGATATTGGCAAAATAATACTACAGTATAAAAAACTGTCAAAGTACAGTAGTTGGTCAAAATTGTCCAACCTGGTGTTGGTGGCAAACCTGTGTTTACTTGTGTGATTCGCAGAGATAACATACTGTATATTATTTGGGACTCTTCTAGCACTGTGCTTTCACAGTTCAAGGTCATCGTTTTCAATGGATGCTCTCCTAGCCCTCATGACATTAAGATGCACCCTGTGCTTGAAAACAAATACAGTGGATCACAGTATACTGTACGGTAATACGGAAGTAGACCATGTATGTGAAAAAGTTAAAATGGCTGCTGTTTATATTCATCCAAGAAAAGGACATGTGTATGCCAGAAAAGGACAAGCAGCAGAAAGAGAGAGGAAGCAATGGAGATTTAGCACAATCATAAAGGTTTACTGAGCCCAATATGAGGGAAAGACTCCCAGCCTTCCCCATGTCTCCTAAGTTAATGATACGAGGGGGCTGTTTGCATGTCTTGATAATCTGATATAACAAAACCTAGATTTTTCAGGTTGACAGGTTATGCAAACTTGCATCCTGGGTCATGCATCCTGTCGCACAGCAGCTTTTAGGTAGGTTTACATTTTTTGTAAACCTCAGAAAATGTAAAGTCAGAAATGACGTTAGTTTATCTTAACGCAATACTAAGTCAATAGTGAACTATGGAATATTTTCTCCCCCTACTCCCTCTCCCAAGGGTGGGATTTAAATGTGCTCTGTCTCTATACAGAGTGAGTGAAAATGCGAACAGCCAATGAAAATCCACTTCCTTACTTCCGGAAAGTGCTGTGGAGCTTAAACGGGTGTATGTAACAGGCGTTGAGCGCAGAGTTGCTATTGTGATGTAGTTCTAGTGGACAGAAGAGGCTGGGACTCGTGTCGTCTCAGCTACCAGTACAGTACTGTATGTGTCACTATACAAAGCAAGATCGGCTCTTTTCAGGGGGGAAACTGCATTATGTACCTTCAAGCACAAACAAGACTGAAGAAATGCTCTTTCTGAGACTGCAGCATGTACAATGATGGCTGCTACAGTAATAATATGGAGCAGTGCAAATCAGACAGCTGTACCAATGCTTTAGTCTGCATAATTCAGCATGATAATCTTATTTCTCCCTGAAACATCTTAATGAAGTGACTATCAGCGAAGCCCGAGCACAGCTTTTCTGTTTAGTATTCCACATTAAAAAGCATTTCCCCCTTGAATTGTACAACGCCAACAGTAACACTTATATTCAGCTGCGTTTGTCTTACAAGGGCAAGTGGGGCATAGCCCCATAAATACATGCAAATTATACTGTAATAAGTGTATATACATTCTGTCTATTATATTGTAAAATTCTAATATAATTATATAATCTTAATTATTTTAGAGATTTTGAGAGATGAGGGTAGGCGACATATTCTTTGCTCAGCTAACTCGGGAACATATTAGAAACTCTTAGTTTGCAGGAGAATTTCGAAATAAATAGCAATGGTGACCACAACAGCCACAGATATCACTTTGCTGCCGCAGGAGCAGGAAATGGAATCGCCTTTTGAATAAGTGGGGATTTATTTTCTTCAATGAAGTTCGGCTACCGGTAGGTCTATTCGCTGCTTTTTTCTACTAGGAAGGGTTACGTCGCCGCCCTGGAAGAAGGAAGAATAACAGGTACGCCTACTCAGTCCAGACTCAGTCGGACCAATATCAGGGAGTGTGTAAAAACAGGCTACGGAATTGATCACGGCTCGGTATTGATCACAGCTGTGATTCGGTATAACGTTGGTGCTGAAGTTATAGGCGACCTACAGTAAACAGCCGTGCAACTTACAGTTCAACATGCGGCGTTTATTGGTTAATAGGCATAGGATAGTAAGCAATAGGGTGATCTGTTTGTTTATTTCATAATTGTTGTTGCTTTTACATCGCAAATAGTCTTGCAAATATTGGCAAGCAACACATAAACGTCCTGAATTACAGGTTGTATATGTTTTCACGTTAAGTACATAAGTTGGACGCCAGCTAATGTACCTACTTTGTACTTTATTGACTTGGAAAGGTGCAATAAGTCCGATCAACACTCTCGCTGCTTCCGACTGGTAGCCTATATTCTCTCTTTATTTCATAGTGATACAAAATCAAATTGGTGTTTCATTTCTGTGGGATGTGTCGTGCCTGTACTCACAGCCATGGCTCTGCCTGTACTTGAATGACTGAATATAACCATCACAATTGCATCATTTGCATGTCAAAGGTTGTAGCCTATATAGTGTAAACTGCCAGCATTGTGTGGTTCTCTACACGTTACATTTATTTTGCAATCAATTAAGTATAATTGTGTTGACAATCGCTTTACAGCTTGGTCATAAAGTAGGCTTACATAACGTTCATATAAACAGTGATGGGCAAGCTACACTGAAAATGTAGTCAGCTGAGCTACCAGTTACTCTGCGTTAAATTAACCTTCACTACATTGAAGCTACCCCCAAGAGAAATGTAGCAAACTAAGCTACAGCAACACGGCAAAGGTAGTTACATTTAAGCTATTTTTCTCCTACATTTTATTGTACCAACATTCAAAAGTGTAAGTCAAACAAACAAATAAACAGGGCAAAACAGTTCAACTGTTTATTAAACAATAAGCTGTGTTCTCTGCTCTCACTGTTCTTTCTATCACGTAAACTCAGTCTTGTCTTTATTCCCCCTCAATCCCCTGCATCAAAGTCTCAGGCATCAGACCAGTGATTTGTAGAACTACGTCTACGGTATCACGTCATACCGAAGTGCTTCTGTTGGCTACACATGTAGCCTAGGTCCGTGTATGTGATGTTATCATGTACTGATTCTTAGCAGTTGTATCAGACAGGCTTGAGCTGCAAATTTAGAAATGCTTGGGAAAAGGTAGCTTCTGTGGACGCTACCGCACTACTTGATCAATTAAAGTGCGTCGCTACTGAAAAGCTATTTGATTCAGAAAACAGCGCTGCATGGCGATGCTACTCAGAAAGGTAGTTTAACTAGTAGCGTCGCTACTTGTAGCTGCCCAACACGTCTAGCCAGTCTATTTCTCCCCTTGGTTCTCTCATGAAGAGTATTCCAATTTAACTCAAATGGTAATTTGTTGAGATATGTACATTTTGTGTTGCAAAGTTTGTGTGTAGTATTAAAGAGACAGCTATGCATAATGAAAGCTCTCTCTCTCTCTCTCTCTCTCTCTCTCTCTCTCTCTCTTACACAGCGCACACACACACACAGCACATCAGTACCGATCAGTACCCTACGTTACTAGGCAAGACAGTGCAGTCTGTCGTTCTGCCGATTTTATTTACACTAATAATTTTCTTTAGCCCCACTATTAAATTGAAGAATAAAACGCCACTGCTTATATTAATATTATATGTATGGGTATATTATAGTTATGGCTGCCTTTCAACTTGGGTGTATTCTTAGAATGTCTTGTTTGATACATTTTGGCCTTTGTAGAAGTCAAACGAATATGTTTCTTGCAGTGAGTGAGTGAATCTATTGTACTAGTGCCAAACCATCACTTTAGTAATTTAGTTACCTCGATGTCTGTAGCAAATCTTTAAAATTACAAGACATAACAAGATAATTTTGTACGTTGCATTTCTCCTTAGAAAGGCCTAATTAGGTAATTACGTGATAACCAGTAGATGGCTGGATAAATTGCGTTTTTGCTTTAATTTTCTTTTTCCAGTCCTGATTTTCCCATCTTTTATACAAAAGCAGTGCTCAGCACAATTATATATCAACCCTGAACTCCATAATACTGTCAAAAGTAATGACAGTGCTCAGAATAGCTAGACTAGATTATTCTGACAATGGGAAGCAGATGTAATTATGAAAATTGGTGTCTCTGTGTGTGTCAATGCATTTTCAGACTTCAGTCCTTTATTTACACGTGTGTTTGTGTGTGTGTGTGCACGTGTTTGTTACTTTGAGGGGTGGCCATAGCAGAAACTGGACTACCATCCCCGCAGCAGCGGCCTGTATCCTCAAGCAGTAGCAGGTCTCTGAATGGCAGCCCAACAGACAGCACGAAGGCCAAAAGCACCAGCGCTAGCCTTCAAGCAGAGGAAATACCACCTCCAGGTAAATCATGGTAGAAAGTGTATGTGTCACTGTGTGTGGGTCACAAACGTTATTTTTGACATTTGGACCATATCAATAATGTATTGTAGCGTCCCGGCCCAATAGAAAGACCCAGACACTGACGTAGTCAATACCTTCTTTATTTCTCAACATACAGACTTTGCTCACAAGAAGTCAAGGAGCCTAGCCCTTAACCCGCCAAAATCACCCCCTTATATAGGCTCTCACCCAAGGGCCCACCCCCCTAGCCAACAGGCCACTCAACATGCCCTCTAGCTACCGAACGTCCCACCTGCTCCCCTAACCCCTCCCAGGTCAGTACTGCCCTTATAACACATAACTATTACAGTCCTGAAGCCAGGGTCGCCACACAGCTCCCTCCTCTACAAACCCTCGACCCTGAGGGCACAACAAAGTCACGAAGGCGTCCTGGAGGCCTCCTGTTCCTTTTTGGTCTTCCTGTGGGTCCTGCCTGCTCAGTCCCAGTCTCTGTACTGGGCTCTGCTGGGGTCACTGTCTCTGTCTCAGTCCCTAGTGCGATCTCTGTCCCGATCTCTGTCCCGATCTCTGTCCCTGTCTCAGTCCCTGGTGGGGTCTCTGTCACAGTCCCAGGTGCGGTCTTTGCCCTCGTGTTTGTTCCCCGGTCATCCCTACTGTCCCCATAGTCACCCCCCAATGTCTGTCTTTTTTTTGTACGGGGCCATCCGGTCCCTATGGACCACTACACGCCGCCCCCTTGGTGGTGTCTGCAGGCGGTACACCACCTCTCCTACCCTCGCCAGAACCCGACACGGTCCTATCCATGCAGGGTCCAACTTTGGGCACCGCCCTTTTTCCTGGCTGGGTTGTGGAGCCAGACCAGTTCACCAGCTTTGAAGTGGCGCCCCTTTGCGCGCATGTCGTAGTTCCTCTTTTGCCTCACGCCCGCACTCTCCAACTGTAGCCTGGCAAACTCATGGGCAGACTCCAAACGGTCCTGTAGCTTCCGGGCATAATCAAGGCCGGTGACCGCTGGCGGCCCCTCTGGTGGGAACCCGAAAGCCATTTCTGCTGGGGCACGCAGCTCTCTTCCCAGCACTAGAAGAGCTGGAGAGCAGCCGGTGGAGTCCTGCACGGCAGAGCGGCACGCCATGAGGACGAGGGGAAGGTGAGTGTCCCA
>JAODOY010011029.1:0-28707 GCA_025399855.1 Forbesichthys papilliferus | reverse complement strand
TCAGAGAATGGAACCCCGAAGACATTGACAGAACGAGCCTACACACCAACATACCCCAGACCCCCAGGGATGTGGCATGTCCCAGTTCAATGCAGATAGTGTACACATCAAGACAAGTCATATTTCACTTTGAAACAAACAACACCCCTTAGCCTAGCCCTCCTTCAGGCAAGGAAAAACCTCTGTGAAAAGAAAAGGAAGAAACCTTGGGAAGGGACAGATGGAGGAATTCACTCTTCCAGTGTGGCTAGAATGCAATATGTGAAAGAATTAACATATGATATTGTATGATACTGTATGCCTCAATATATTTTTTTAATTGATGATGTTCAGAGAAAGTTAAGAAAAAGCATATGGAGCGCAAATCTCTTGCAATATTCAAGAGAGAGTGAGAGAATGCAATATTTACTCAATATTTCCCTTAAGCATCTGTATTTACTCAGGCTCAGCCTGGGTCTATATTTTATCTAAAGACAGACAGAGCCATAGAAACTCACCACCACAACCATTGTTACTTTTTCAAAATAGTGTGGCTGTAGCCATGATGTGTACTTCTTAAGAATCTTCTTAAGATGCAACATAGTGTGTGTGTTTTTTGACATGTGTTCAACATGTCAAATGATATCATAAGCAGTAAACGTATACAGCCAAGGTCTTACACATCATAACCCTGAGTCAGTCAGACCAGCTAAATGAAATGCAAAACCACTCATAATATACAGTAAAATGAACCGGGAGCTCACAATTCCATTGTTTTGTTTTGTTACACAATATCTCTATTTGTTGCTATAGTGAAGCATCTCACCTGTGAGTTGGTGAATGTGAACATAAAAACTAAAGTCTGTTTTTAAGCGCTTGACTACTTCTGTAAATCGCAAATACCACTGGGCAGCTTTTGCACTATAATGCAGGTTACAGATGGATCAATTTGCCAAAGACCTTTAGAAATAGCTCTGGTCAGTTGAATCTCCGACATGTGCAGTGCGCAGCAAATATTTTTTCCACTAACATGACCCACATTTGGAGGGTTCAGTCACACCAGACATGGATCACTGACAAATGTGCTAGATTTTTATTCCAGTGATTAATTTTACTGACTTATAATGCATCCTGTGACCTCACTGTTAAGCACTATAAGTGTTTAAAAAGGTATGCCTACATGGATTTTGCATCATAACTGCATATAAGATACAATCTTGAGCTTGAAGTTGTAAACCTTTTCAAAGTGGGCCAGCTTTCTGACATATATTCAAATGTTATCTGTTGTTTGAAATAATGGCATTTCTGTCTAATTTTCCATTATTGGAAAATGTGCTAATTATGTAAATAAATATAAAATAATGTTAACACCACAAATAATATTTCCATATGTTATTTAAATGATCAAAATGCATCAGTTCAGTAAACGTGTAGTTGGATGGAGAATACACATTTAAAACAAATTTGAAAAACATTAATCTAAACCACAACAGATTGTAAAAGTTAAATGGAAAGGCATGAATGAGTCAAACTGTTATCTCAATAAGCAAAATAGTCATTCATGTAAAAAAAGGTTTTGTGCTTTCTAACTTGAAATATATTGAAGAAAGAAAGAAAGAAAGAAAGAAAAGACTGGTGCTTAATACAAGGTACAGTAACCCTCTACACTACAATGTATCCAGTGTCCATGTGAAATATGGGCTGAGCTCTTTTAGACAGTAGGCTAATGTGATTAAGCTGTATGACTTTTCTTGACAATCCAGGTGTATGATTTCATGTTATATCTATAGGCATTCATTCTACAAATGTAGGCTACTATGGCTAATTTTCATATGACAGTGTGCATAATTATTTTTGGAATATTTACATTTTTAGATTGGAAAAATCTGATGGCATATTGCTGATATTTTCACTCACCTGTGTGACATTAAATCTATTTTGACCACAGGTCTGTTTGTCTAACATTACATTTAAATGTAATTACATTTTTAATAAATGCACAATCACAATAACATGCTAAAATTCTGTTTCACATAGTTTCATACATAATGCACATGCAATGTCAATAGGCTAATACACCTACAACACTGACCATCTATCAATCAGATTATCTGAAAGTCTTTCTTTTGATTTGTACAACGCCAATGTAGGCGGGACCACGAGGGCAACAAGACGGAAGTGGGATGTACAGTTTTCAAGCAGGGATGAATTAAAACCTAAGCCCGAAGCTAAACCCTAACATAGATACGTTGTGTAAATATATTTTTATGATTACTTTGTAGCCTCCTAGCACATCAAACCAAAATGCAATCTTCTGTACGAAAACGTCAAGGCAATGAACTCCAGATGTTAACGAAAAATCGGTTTGTGTGCGCATTTTGCATGCTATGCCTCTTGCTACTGTACAGTAACAACAATGTTTGAGATGTTTTTAGTTGCGTAGCAAAAACTCAACATTTCATGTGTAGCACAGCAATCAATAACATGGTGTGTATAACACATGGTGTGTGTAACGATCCAGGATCGCTTCTCATATCCTGTCGTATTATTGAAATATCCAGATGCAGTCGATTACTGTAGCCTACTGGTACTGTACGGTACCTACCATCTCCGTTGTTGTGAGAACTGGTTTGGTAAATATTGGCCATTGTTAAAATATCAATACCAGTGATGGTGGTAATTAGCACAGGTCTATGTAGCCTCGTTGCGCTCTAGCCCTCTTTAGTTCTCAACCAAGTGTTTTTCTTTTGAGTCTGTCAGCAGTGCATCCTCTATTTTAAAAGTTCTCTAGACCGATCTGCCATCTTGCTGACCACCATGATTAGTAATTGTTTTAATATAGTTTAATTTAATTATCCCCAGTGCAGCAGACCCTAATCAGACATTAATATGCTCAAACCTGCATGTTGGTTGAGGCTTCAGTACCACCTGTATCACCTACAGTATTTTTGTGCGAAACAGATGAGCACAGGTATTATATTTACGTTGCCTTGCTAGTTTTCTGGTTAGTCCTATAAAGTGGAGAAATGCTAAACAGAAAGTTAACAAGTGTAATTACCCTAAATATTTTTGCACATTTAGTCTGTGGCACAATATTAGGACAGCGGAGGTGAAAAATAAATGCTTTTGCCTATTGATATGATCCAATTGGGACCATGCTTTGCTTTAATAATTTAGGAGACGACTAATCTCTTTTAAAACCACTGTGTTTATCAAATAGCTAACATGATGTCCTGAATGAGCTGAGTTTAATGTATTTACAGCAAACCTGTTTCGAAGGACAAAGTGACACCAATAAAAAGTCTACAGTTTCATTTCGACCTGTGGCTCTCTTTCACATTACAGAACTGGATACTGGACTTTGGAAGGCCTATTGTCATGGTAAGCATGTGAAGTTAAATTCGATTCAGTCTGCATGTCACAATGGTGATGATCATGCTGGTTCTGCATCTTAGATCTTACTTCCTCTAGAGTGGTTCCCACTGAACAAGCCCAGTGCTGGGGACTACTTCCATATGGCCTACAACGTTATCACGCCCTTCCTAATGCTCAAGGTATATGTTTGGTTGTACGGTTGTATACACATACAACACTGATAAAATAGTGATTTGTAAGGGTAAGCCATAAGTTGTGTATGTACATTCTGCATATTGGCAAGCACACATACATACTGTCTTTCTCTTGACCTTCAAATGACTTAGAATGTTTGTTATGTTTGTTTGTAGAGTTAACTGTATGTTATCTTTGATTTACCAGTTGTGGAGTGATTCCTAAAGTGTAATTACACCCTAAAATGTGTTTTTCTGAGCTATACATTAAGTAATAGGATTGATCTGTGATGAGACACATCAATGCTGATGTGAATATTGACAAATATCACGTTTTTATAAAAAAATCAGCATTTTATGGGATGAAAACAGAACTATTTCACGTCATTACGTTAAATATCACCCCAGGATCTGGCTGGTTTTCAAAAAAAATGTTAACGTTATTGTAATGGGGGTCCCCCTCTCGGCCCCTCTCCTCCCCTCCCTCAGCTCTCATTGACGCATTTTTCAAAGTTGTAGTGAGTGGAGTCAGAGCAGTGGTAGAGTTACACACTTTAACAGATATTCCTTGACCGTTCTCATTCTCTTTAGCTGATAGAGCGCAGTCCAAGGGCCCTTCCTCGCACAGCAGTGTACCTCTGCATCACCACCTTTGTCATGGGAGCCAGCATCCATCTTGTGGGTGACTCCATCAACCACAGACTCATTCTCAGCGGATACCAGCTCCACCTGTCTGTCAGGGAGAACCCAATCATTAGAGACCTCAAGCCGGAGTCTTTGGTATGCATGTGGGACAGACAAGCTGTTGTTTATCATATGTAATATTTATGTAATACCAAATATCTAAGACAAAAAACATAGAATATAATGCTTTATGTTTGTGTTCCAAAAATTGAAACTGACATGAGTTCAAACATTACTATCTTAAGATAACTTATCGTACTAACTAACATTAATATTGATAAAATAATATATATATATAACACATTTAAAACACGGTTTACACTTTTTTTGATACAGTAAAAGCAGTTACTTCAAGCAAAACAATACAACTAGAAGACAACTGTTAGATATTACTATATAGCTTAGACACAAATAAAGGTTATGTAAAGTATTAAGCCCTATGTATCCACAAGTAGAGATTGCTCCTATCATTCATACATCAAAGCCCTCAGCTTAAGCGACGTAGAGCATGTTCTGTTTAATAAACACTAAACAACACATAAAGCCATCACAGTAATGCTTTGAACATGTTTGTGATCCTGCTCAATCAAAACACTGTTATATTCAAAGCAGTGATGCCGTAGAACATTACCATTTCCACTCACCTACGTGGCATAACATATTTTTTTACCATAAAGTGCTCTTATTAAATGGGCTGTGTGAGAGAAGAGGCTTGTAAGAATGTGGAACAGTCTGTAAGTACTGTAGTTTAAATATAGGTTATATAAAATGTGTAAAACACGGTTGGTGCAGTAGGTGGCACTATTGGCAAGTTAAAAGAAACACAAGTGATGTACTGCACTGTATAATACTATAATTATACCTTTGTGTTCTCCTGAAGCATACCTGCAAATGACTGTGAATGTTATGATGACATGAGTATCTAGTGATGGTTCAACATACATTTTTTCTTTTGTTATAGATTGACTCCTTTGAGCTGTTGTATTTTTATGATGAGCAGTTGGGGCATTTAATGTGGTAGGTAATTCACATTGTGGATGGCAGATACAGACATCTTAGCTGATTTTTAAAGAGGATCTGACTGAATGTATTGTCCAAGGCTGGTGTAGTTTTATATAGTCTGCATATAGACACACATTAACACCAAAAAACATCCATACAACAGCCAACGTCATCTTGTGTCCTGCTAAAGCTAATATGTTTACATTTCACAGTGAAAGCCATTAGCTACATCTTCATTCCCTTCCTCACACTCGTCTTCAAAATATGAGCTACAGTATCTGCCGATGACACGTTGGACAATGCATCTTAGTAGGAGAAAGAAAACCTAAGATGTATTGTACAGTTGGCAATATTAACAATACAATATTTACTTACTATTTACATTAGCATTATCTTTAAGAAGGGGTATTTATCCAAGGGATTGTGCACCTTTGTCTTCAGAAAATAAGCAAGGAAATAACTTGGGAAATGCTTTTGTTATCAGTCCCCATAGTCAGAGCTGAATTATCCATAATGACCTTTTATGTGTTCTGCTCCTTCATTGCTCAACCTGTAAAATGCTCAAATTAAAAAGATGGTGTCTGTTTCCTAAGCCTAAGGCATACTGAGCTAGGGTTTATACTGTGCATTGACATTTGGAATTAAGCAGACGTCATTCCCATGACTATTTGAATTTAAGATTAATAAAATGCAAGTGATGGTACCACCAGTCATTGCACTCAAATTAAATGCTGTACCGTACAGTAGGTTTCTGACAAGACATGTTAAATGAAGTAGAACTATCAATAGTCAGTGTGCATGACCAAATGCATTACCTGATATAATCCTCAGTCCGTTAGTGTAAAAATAAATGCTATAATAACAGTTATATTTTGCCAGACTCAAATATTTAATTCAGCTCAGTAACTAGATCTGACATCATTGAAGTATATATTATAATATACACAAACATGTATGTATATGTGTATAACATACTTGTTCCACAATATGAAAAGTGAATCAATGTTCTCACTTTTATTTCAGGTATATTCCATTCTTCATTATTCTGCTTCTCTACTTCACTGGCTGTTTCACCCCAGTCAAAGAACAAAAGAATATTCCCCTCTCCGGTTGGCTGTTACTGGGGCCTAGTGCCCTTTACCACTGGTCAGTCATGTTCATGGGTGTACCCTGCATACTAGAATACAGTATTAACAGTGCTGCTTCCATAAAAGCATTTTACCAAGCAGAAAACATGTAATAGTGCATTGACATGGCAGAGAATACATGGATATTAATAAACTCAGACATTTCTTTCATTGTCCATTAAAGTATTGACTGTCTACCTGACAGGAAAGTTAGTTTTCTGTAACTTTCTTCTTTATGACTCCTCTGGACAACATTGCTGATAATGTGAGAAGGGTCAATAGCAGATGTTTTGTCCTGTGATGCTGAACACTTACATTTTATGTTAATCAAAAGCAGTGATGTGACTACTAATACTGGAACTACTCATTCCTTACTCCCTCTGAAATCTGATTAAATTCTACAAACAATCCAGACAAACTGATATTAACACACATGTATTAACAGAGCTTCTGTACATATATAGCATCTTGTGAACTGACTATGAACTAGTTACAGCAGCTTCTTTTCTGGACCCATGTACAATATGTTTCTTTTTCATTCTGTCCAGGTACCTGGTCACAGAAGGACAGATCTTTGAGCTCTTCCTTCTTACGTTCCTTGTCATGGTTGCTGTGACACTACAACAAAGAAGTAAAGGCCTAAGCCCAGACAGCAATGGGCTGTTCCTGTTTTTTAGCTTCTCTGTCACCTTGGTGCTGGTGGCAGTGTGGGTGGTCTATTTGTGGAGTGATCCAGTTCTACGCAAGAAGTACCCAGGAGTCATATATGTCCCGGAACCCTGGTCCTACTACACCTTATATGTACAGGAGAATCACTGAGCCTAATTCAGGTGAGTGGTACCTTTCCATTTGACCATGTCCTCAAGAGAACATGATAAATCATTCTGAGATGTTAGTAATTATATTCTTTACAGGTGACTTTAAGGCTTCCCTTGAACACTGATACAGTGGATATTCAGCAGATCCACACTCTTTGGAATCCTCTGTGCTGAGAACGGAGCTACACGCTGTATTCTGGGTGAAAACCCACTCCTTTATGTCCTACTGTTCATCGTCCTACCAGTCACAGGACACAAGGTGTGACAGAATAGGCCAGATATGTTTCTGTCTCTCTGTCTATCTACAGTACAGTATCGATCTATCGTGAGTGACATGGATGTTTTACTGACTGGCTTCTTAGTGCTAATGTTACAATTTGATCTGTTCCCTACAGTATCCCTTAGTCTGGTATATTTGTTCATTAATGTGGTTTCATCCCTTTTGTTCTGCAACACACCCACCTTTCTTGTATGTAGTAGCAGGCAAGCAGGCAAGGTCACATTTCTCAAATCCAATCAACAAATCGTTTTGAAACAACTTGTCATAAAACAAAGAGGAGTATATGTTATTTTGTGCAGATATTAATAATGTAGCCGCCTTATTTCTACTAAAAGCCATTTCTAACTTTCAAAAATATAATCTAACAAAACTCAGGTATTTGTATATGCCTTGTATATTACTCTACCTGACTGTTTCCAAGGTAGTGCATCAACACGTTTTCTCCACAGGCAGATTTGAAAACCCCTGCAATCCCAATACAGTCTATTAAATAGTTTCCAGTATTATATAAGCAACATGTTACAGTATTTAAAATATTTCCTAAAAGTATTTACTTTTGACTCAAAAAGAGATGGGAGTAAACAATATGTGTCTATAGTGTTTCCTATTAAGATACATTTTTAAACATTTGAATATTAATTTGCTCTGGTTTGATTAGTGCTATTGATTTGTTTGAAGTGTAGCTTTTTATCCCAGTGTGTATGAAAATGTTTTTGTTGTTATCGTTTATTGGATGTGTTTTTTGTTTGTGTTCAATCTAATCAAATAATATCAAACATGCTAGATTGAATAAAAGGAACCCTCCTGAAATCATGTCGTGTCATATTTAGATATACAACTAATAGGGCCTGCATCTCTTGCTCAGAGGCTAGCATGTTCTGCGCTTCAATCTACAGCTCTGTGCATGCTGTTATTATATAGTTCTATGGTACATGCATACTATATTAAAAATAAAAAAGTTTGGCTTCAATGCAATGGAGGTGTATCCCTTTGGGCATTGCAGTAAGATTTCAGATCTGCTGAGACAACAGTTTAACACTGGGCAGAACTCCAAGCACCACGTCTAGTCCCACAGTGAGGCATGCTGGTGGAAGCATCATACTATTGCTTCTGGGACAGAGACTGAGTCTTAAGGGAAGGATGAATGCAGCCATATACAGAGAAGGGCTTTAAAGACAACCTGCTCCAGAGTGCACGAGTGAAGACGACCTGCTCCAGAGTGCACGTGTGAGGAAAGGCTGCTCCAGATTGCATACAATGGTTCACCTTTCAGCCCATGAGCACAATGACTGAAGCTAATTTGATATTTATAGCTCACAGGTGCCATGGACAGTTACAAATGGTCTTAGAACGTGCGTAAACAATGGCTTTTTATGCTTAGTGTCTTCAAATCTAAGCACACTGTACATAATCTATAAACTAAATTCAAGTATAAATCTAGTATTTGTATTTACGGTTTGGGTAGGTTTACTGTAGGTATCTACAATACAGAACTGAATTATTTATTGGCATACTTTCTAAAGCCACCTGTAATTGAATCATCAAGTCATGCTTTTATGGTGTTTTGTTTGTGTTCTCTTTACTCTAGAATGCAAGACAAAACCTGCTTGCAGATCCAATCTGACAACACATTAAATGTCAGTAACATTGAGTCTGTACAAAGTTCTACCACAGTTATTTCTGCCCGTAATTTGCTTGGTAGTTCTGTTAGAGCTTTGATGCCAGAAAGGGAAAGGGGGAATTCAACTGTCTGTCTGCTGTCTCCGTTTCCACAGCAACAGATATTAAATTATACAGTAGGTCTAGTGGACTTTAGAACCAGGTTAATAGCCAGGTGTGTCACAGCAGACTGGAACTTTCTTGAAAAGGAAATACAGGTCTCAAACATGGTAAGTAAAACAAATTATATTTGTATTATAGTACATTACAGACATACATTTTCTGTTCACTTACCCAGTAGAATGATGTTGTTCTTTTATCGTTTGTGTAGGCCAAATTCTTCTCGCCAGTTCAAATCAACGGTAAGGAATTGGTGCAGCAATAAATGTTGAGCTGTAAGACTAATAGATCCTATATGAGCTAACTTATGTATGTGTCTACCACATTAATGACAGGCAGTATTGAAGTCATAGTCATCCATGCTATTCATTTGTGAGGCTTTTCCTTATCTATACATCCTAAATATGAGCAAGTAAACACGTTTGAGGCATTTCCTTTGAATTCAGGGAGTGCCTTTTGTGTTGTGTCGTGTTTACTGTATATTACATTATTCTAAGTGAAGCTTAGTTACCAATAGAACTGAACAGAATTGAAATAATTAGACATTTAAAATGACCAAACAGTGTGATTTATATAGGCCTTCGCAAACAATATGTTGAACTTTGCACCTGGCCTGACTATACATTTCCTTTATCCTTGCTTCTATACTTTCAAGCAAACAAACACATTGGCCTTATTCGATTTCACTGACAAAACTATTAGCAAAAGTAAAATTAGCATACATTTCTATTAATCTTTTACATGCTATGCTATTCTGTGTACATTTCCATTATAGAATTTAAGGAGTGTTTCTCCTTGTATGACAAGAAGCAAAAGGGCAAGATTGATGCCAAAGATCTGATCACAGTTCTGCGCTGCCTTGGAACCAGCCCTACATTTAATGAAATTGACAGACATCTCCAAGTCCACAAAATTGGTATAGTTTAACATCTAATGTATTAGTATGTGGGCAAATATTGTTGCATGATTATTTACAAAAATAATTTCAAGGCTGAGATTTCCATCAAATCCAAATGTCTGAATGTCAAACACATTATGTAAAGTAACTTACTGCAACTAATTGCAATGATTAGCACATATTTAATTACTGATAAATCTGTTTTCCAACTACTTTTATTAATTTCTGTTATCTTGATTCTCGTATTGATAAAAAATACTTTGTTTTTTCTTTTGACTGGAGCAGAAATTTCATAATTTCTCTCTTGCTGGCAAACATTTCAGACTCCTTACAAATTCTATTGCATGACACTCTTCATATTCATAAATAATTTCGCAAACATTGTACAATTTCATAATCGTTTTGAGTTCACAAAGTATTCATTATTCAGTGTGGACACAATATTCTGGGTTTTCAACTGTCGCTCTTCAGAAAAGCAGGGTGAGCTGGACTTCTCCACGTTCCTGACCATAATGCACAGACAGATGCAACAGGAAGACCCCAAGACAGAAATCCTGGAGGCCTTAAAGATGACAGACAAACAAAATAAAGGCTATATCCAGGCTACTGAACTACGGGCCAAGCTCACCAAGTTAGGGGAGAAGCTCACAGACAAAGAAGGTGGGTTTAAATGTTTGAGATGAATAAAACGCACGTTACTCCAACCTGTTCCACAAGGTCATGCTAATATATCAAGGTAGTCATTCTGAATGTGGATAGCTGTAATATAACCTGGTAAAAAAATCGTATTTGCAAGCTCCACCTCTATGATTCGCTTTGCTTACGAACTCTCAATTCATATTCAATTTGTGAGCTGGATAGCAGCAGCCTATCAATGCCCTAGTCATTTTGTTGGTGCAGACATGAATTGTGTGTGTGTGTTCGGAAAATCACTCATTTGGTTGTTCTTGGTTGCTAGCCCATTGGCCTGCTATACCTGTTTGAAAATGACTAGTATTGCATGTTTGTTGTTCTAATTAGTTGAAGATATTCCAATACCATGCAAATGGTTTAATTCACACTGACAAATTACTTTGAATGGAGTGATTACAGACTGCTGTACAGAGCGGAGTGAATCATTGAGCTTGCAAAATGAGGATTGTCTTACCAGGATACCAGTGTATCACTGACTGATGCATTAATGCCTAGTGTGTTCCATATGTATTCATGTTACAATGGTGTTAGTATTTAACAATGGCTGCTTTTGTCAATAGTTTTTTATTTTTTTGCTTTTAGTGGATGAGTTATTCAAAGAGGCAAATGTCAAATCAAATGGAGTGGTAAATTACGAAGAGTTCACACGGCTGGTAACACTGCCCCCTATTGACTACTGAGTGTCAATGGATGATGCACATTGTTCAAGTTAAGGAGCCAAGGGCATGTAATGTAATGGACTACTTGATTGGGTATTATGTGTTTTCAGTATAATGTACAGTACAGTAGTAAGTAAGGAAACATTTTTATTATGTTATATTATTATATATAAGTTAACATAGCATATGATTTGAGCCTTCTTAAATTAAGGTCCTCTTTTGAATGTGCTGAGCTTTGGTTTATTTGAAGAGGTATATAATTATACCTTCTCTGCGGTAGATCGCATTAACTTGCAATGAACATACATTGGTAGGTATTGCTTCTATAAAGCTGCTGCTAGCTACACCATACAAGTTTTGCTTTGAATACACACATTTAACTAGTCACTGAACCATAAATCAATGTAGTACTATAAAAATAAATACATAGTATTAGTGTATATTTGTCATGTTTACCCATTTGTGTAAATAATGTTTCACAACATACTGTACATCGTAGAATAGATCTTTATGCATAACATTATGTTGGGGCTATACTGTAGGCCAACTGAAATACAGTTCAGATTCAGTATATGACGGACTGACTCCACCCTTCAGCCATCGAGGGATGAAAACCCTCCTCCATATTTTGCTGCCTCTAAAGAATTCATCTGTGTTTCAAATGTCTCACGCATACTTTGTATATATTAAAATCTGCAATGTCTGCCCTTGTGATATGTTTTGCCAATCTCTTATTAAATAACAGCAACATTGTTTTTATCTGTTTTTATTGATAGTGGTATAAAGATGAATGCCGAAACAGTGTGGAATAATGAGATCCCATGAATAAAAAAAAGGAACATTATTCTCTTATGTAGAAGTCAACACAGCCTTGTAGTAGACTAGATTTAAATTTAATTGCAAGGCAAAAATAAAAGCCTTAGAGTGCAAGCATTAATTTATTTTCAAATCACGGATGATCAGCACATAATTAGTACTATTTTACTTTTCCCATCAGTTTTACAGATAAAAAGAAATAAATGATATGAATATATGTTAAATGAAAAATGTAATAAGTTATTAAAAAAAAAAAAAGAAAGAAAAAAAAATTAACCTAAATTACTCAGATTACAAAATGTTTACAAAGGGAAAACTGTATAAACAAAATATATCACTAAAATACATTTGGAAACACAACTTAAAAGACCTAAGAAAATTCCTGAAGTTGTCAAATTAGAGATCCAGACCAACTGATGTTGAGGGATGCTACTTTATATATGTACTGTAATTAAACAACACTATTATAGCTTTATTGCTATTATAGCATGTAAATGGTACTGCCGGCACCTTTCTTTTAAGTTATCACCTACAGTGTATTCTTACATCTGGACAAAACTTCTGCCAAAAATCTATAAAATACCTATACCTCATAAATTGCTACACATCTTGCTACTGCAGGTGGTTATTTCCATTATATATTAATTTGAACATCTCAATTTCTGGCTGGAAATTAATTACATTATCTTATTTATATGGTATGTGTTAATACAATGTCATGAACATCCTGTGGTGTTTTATTTCCCATAATATTTCAGTTTCAGGCCAGAGCAGGTGGCTCATTTTGGCGTTGGAGGTCAGATCCTAATTAGTAGTACTGATGATGTTTTTAGCCAAAGACAAGAGGTTAGGGATATCCAATTAAGACAACAGAAACAATTTTTAAAAAAGGTGGATGGAAACCAAATATGAGTAGGCCTATATTGTATGAGGACACTGTCCTCTCAGAAGTTGCTACTGAAGGCATTCAAATATTTCTTGGACCTACTGTAGCAGCATGAGGTGAAGGAAATCAATAGCGTTTCCACCAATAAGAATCTAGGTAAAGGTTTTCAGGCTTTCTTGCAGAGTAATATCAATATAAAATACACAAAAACCTAATAACAGTAAGGACAATTATTTTATTCAGCAGCCCAAAAACAAGTAAACTGTTGGCATTTCTACATGACACCTCCAAAATCACGACAAATGGATAGATATGCATTGCTCTCCTATTTTTCCAATAACTCCTTCGTCTTCTCTTGATTTAATTTTGAATTAACAAAAGGCATAGAAAGGCCTACATTTGATAACGCAAGCACTAGGCTACTATATTTTGGTGTCAATGTTGTGGTTCGCTTTTTACTAGCTGTCAGTAATAGTCAGGCAACTTCCTTGTTGCTGTTTTCTGCATTGTCCGTGCAGACTAAGAAGGTAGCTGAAAGAGTGTCCTCACACGAGCATGCGCTTGTGCGTGGAACACGTATCTACTCAAGGTCTGCTAGCTGCCTGTTCTGTATGCACCCTAAAAAAAGAAGGCTTTGTAAACAGGAACATCCTGCCTTTGCAGTGCATTTCCAATGTGGGAGGCGGAGCTTCTGAGGGACCACCCTACTGTATGGCATTTGAGGGAGGTGTTTTTGTTTAGATGGAGTTGAAATAACAGTCTCCCTGACTCCACCTTTAACAAAACCAACTAAATTCTGAAATATGCTTACATTTAGTGTCCATCAAGTGGCTAATTAAATAATTCTACTCAGTTATATGACAGTCAAGTAGAACAGGCACTATGTCTTTAGCACCTAACAATTTGCGCAGCACCATTTTCATAATGTATTTTCATTTTTGTTGTTTTTTACCATGGGAAAAATACTAGTAAAATCATTGTGCAACATTACATGGCTGCCTAAAACATGCTTTGTTGTTAAAGTTACACTGCTTAGGAGTATATGGTTTTATGCTATCCATGTAAAAAGATATTGTCTTTAAACTTATTTTGTACCACCATATAGAACCACTTTGCTTACTAAATAACAGTGCTGCATTGTACCAGGAATAGTGGTATGTCTAGGAATGCTATAAAAGTACATTTGTCACACCATTTCTTGATACTCTACACAGGTTTAGAAATGAGTCCCACCAAATTTAAATACAACATTACATCCTGAATCAACTGAAATGGAACTCTGATTTCAAAATGGGGAAAGTGCAAATTACTATTTAATTCAAAAATGTACACAAAAAACTATTTGGATGAGTCTTGTAGTCCCTAGAGTATAATACTGTATGTGAGCAAAATGTATTACAATGTACAGTATCTCACAAAAGTGAGTACACCCCTCACATATTTGCAAATATGTGAGCATATCTTTTCATGTTACAACACTGAAGAAATTACAATTTTCTGCAATGTAAAGTAGTGATTGTACAACTTGTAGAACAGTGTAAAATTGGACATTTTCACTTAGGGGTGTCCTCACTTTTGTTGCCAGCAGTTTAGACATTAATGGCTGTGTGGTGTTGTTTTGAGCGGACAGCAATTTTACACTGTTCTACAAGCTGTACAATCATTACTTTACATTGCAGAAAAGTGTAATTTCTTCATTGTTGTCACATGAAAAGATATGCTCACATATTTGCAAATATGTGAGGGGTGTACTCACTTGTGAGATACTGTATTTCAGAATGAGGTTGACAGACTTCAGTAGATAAAAGTTTAAAAGGTTCCAATTACACAGCTGGTTTTCCCCAAATACGCACGACACACAGCTACAGAACATACTTTTGTAGGGGTCAGGTTGCACGCTACGCTAACCTTGTACTTCCTGACTGCGTTGAGATGTGCGGCCGTTGCCACGGGAATGCTGCCTGCAGGTCTTGCAGCACTGCAGGCTCACAGTAGGGATGTGGCAACGGCCCAGCCACTGAAGAGTCAGACAGAAGCGAGACGTCAACCGGTCGCGGAGGCAAGCCACACCTGAACGGTCCAGGGAGAAGAAATGGAAAGCAAAGTTACACACATTCCTCTGTTTCCCTTCAAGGTCAGAGCCAGAACCTGATGAGAAATTCATTTGGAACAAACGGGGAAGTTGTCTGTTGCAGCAGTCGCACAGAGCGTTTCCTTAAAGGCAATGGCAGCCGACTATTGGATAAAAAGAGATGCAGTTTGACATTAAAAAGCATAAAAAGCTTCCTCGCCACAACACTGTCCACTTGAAGAAAACAGGAAGAGTGGAGACAGATTTGTCCTCATTGATTCTCTTTCTAGTGCAACAGCAAAAAAAATTTTTTTAAAAAACCCCTCCTAATTTCTTTTATTGTGTAGCATTGTGGGGGAGATATTCAGAGTCCGGCTTTGTTTGCCTGACCCTGCCTAAGCTTCCAGAGGGCTGGAGCCTGTCCCAGCTGCATTTGGGCAAGAGGCAGGAGTTCCTGATTGGACATTGCAGGTTGTCACGGCCCTGCTTGGTTTCAGCAGGCCTGTGGTCCTTTTTGGCTGTAAAGAGCCTAATTAGGATAATTAAGGGCACCTGGGCATGTCACCTATATAGGTGTTGCAGCACACCATCCCTGTGACTCTCCTGGCACCACACGTTCTGTTGGTTGGTTTTTGTGTCTTAGTTTGGTTAGCATGCAACATATTCAGTATATTCAGTACATATCTACAGACCTTCACATCTCATTTTCTGTTAGTTAATTTTGGTTTACGGCCCTGGAGCCAGGTCGTACCATGGGGGCTATTTCATTTGGTTGGTTGGGGGGGGTATTTTGTTAATCGGTCACCGTGTCACGGTTAGCCCGGATGTTACGACCTGGCTCATGGGCCGTAAACCAAACCATTAACTTACAAACAGAATAACCTAGAATGAGGTGTGAAAGTCTGTAGGTGTATGTACTGAATATATATGTGGTGTGTTGCACGCTGACAAAACTAAGACACAAGAACCAACTAACAAACAGAATGTGTGGTGCCAGGAGAGTCACAACAATGATCTGCCCAGGTGCCATTAATTCACCTAATTAGAGTCTTTACAGCCAAAAAGGACCACAAGCCTGCTGAAACCAAGCAGGGTCTCCCCCCCCTTAAAAACAAGGTAACACTCAGTATCCTAAAACACCATTTACATAACATGGTGGGTCAACCAAAACACAATAAAACCATACCCTAGCCCTTATTCACTCAGAACACCCACCCCTTCCACAGCAGCCTTAAAACAAGGAGCACTTTAAGAAGGGATGAGCACAAAGGAAAGGGAGTATACCTTAAAATCTAGTGCACACAAAACCAGGACCAACCAACCAAAACCCATCCACCAGGACTTCAACCTGGACAGACCCATTCAAACCGACTTGCCAAAACGCACCACCAGGAAGTGCAACCCAAAATGCACAACTCAGCTACAGAACCACCAGACTAACTAACCCAAACGCACCCCTGTGAAACGCAACCAAAATGCGCTACCCAGCTGCAAAACCTTACTAAACAACCAACCATCTCACAACCTATCCCAGCACCACCTGTCAGAACCAAGAATCCAACCCAGGGGCCAACCAACCAAAGGTTCACCAACCAATCACCAATGTAACTGGCTGGGCAACAAACCATGCAAACCATCAATGCCAACCCGACCCTCTAACCATAACAATCCAACCATCTAACCATAGCATCCAACTGACCTGTTCACCGATTAACAAAATAGCCCCCCACCACCACCAAATTAAATAGCACCGGTGATGGGGATCCAGCCAAAATGAAAATAAGGCAGGGACAAACTCTGGGCCAACCACGTCATGGGCCGTCAGACCCAGTGCTGCCCCCTAAACTACCAGAACTGGACTACCGGATCAACCATCTAAAAGAACAAAGGTTAACAAATCATTACAAAAACATCACCAAACTAAATCCCGGACGAGCCCCAATGTTACAACCTGGCTCATGGGCCGTAAGCCAAACTCTTAACTGACAAACAGAATAACCTAGAAGTGAATGTCTGTAGATATGTACTGAATATACTGTATGTGGTGCATGTTACACACTAACCAAACTAAGACACAAAAACCAACCAAAAGAATTTGTGGTGCCAGGAGAGTCACAGGGACGGTGTGCTGCAACACCTATTTAGGTGACATGCCCAGGTGCCCTTAATTAGCCTAATTAGTTAAAAAGGACCACAGGCCTGCTGAAACCAAGCAGGGCTGTGACACAGGGTCACGGATCAAGGTACATTGCAAATACATACAGGCACAGATGATCCTATAAACACACCATCTTCATCTATATACACAGTATGTAATGACCCATGCTCATCCTGACAATGGCCTCAGATGGCTGCCTCAGAAAATGTGTTCATTTTCAGTTACTGGCAATATGGGGTGTATAGGGGTGGTCTGCGAGACTATTGGGAGAATAATGCTTATCACTTGGCTTTTCACCCGCGCTGTAAGACTGAATCCTCCTCACCACAGGGTGTCACAACATGTTACAGGAGAGCAGCAGTGATCCTGGTTGATTTGTGCAGTTTTTTATGCTAAAATGATTAATTAACTCAAAATGCTCACGTCTCTCTCTCTCTCTCTTACGCTCTCTCCCGCTCATACAGTATTAAAAAAACATACTACCAAGTGAACTTACCAAATGTCTTGTTTCTAAACTTGGTTTACTACTAAAATGGGCACATTTATATAGCACTTTTACATTATTTATGTCTCACATTCACCCATTCATACACCGATGGTAATTGCTGCCATGCAAGGTGCAACCAACCACCGGGAGCAGTTAGGGGTTAGGCATCTTGCTCAAGGATGCTTACATATAGGTCAACATCGGGATTTGAACTGACTACCTTCCAGCTGGGAGCCCAACACCCAGACCATTACTAACGCTCCCAAGTCTGGCAGCTGGTTTTCCTACAGAAGGAAAATATGGATTGAACAGCAAAGGTGGTAGTCTACGTGTCATAAACATTGTTTCTAGACATGGTATTGTCTTATATTGCTGCTGCTCTTCTCATTTACTGTAGGTCAAGCTGGTTCAAATGAGCAGGTGGTTGAAGATGTTTGGGGAGGCAGATAGATGTTACACTTGGACCAATTGTCCACTGTAAACTAACAACCCATAATGTGGCAAAAGCATGAGTTACCACTTGACTATAGGGCTGTTGCCACAATGGGCTCTGTGGAACGCACAGCTGCTGACCTTTGACAACGCATCAATTCAGATAGCTACATGTCTCAAGAGTTTCTCAAGTTTGTAAAACGTTCATTTGACAGTCACCCAAAGAGAGTGTAGACTGCTTGTGTGTTGTGCTATTCACAAACTGCCCAGCGGAAAAGGAAACATATAGCCCACGCTTTCTGGTAGGAGTGGGATAGCTTTAACACTTGTGAGAAAAGCGAAGGTTGAGGCAAATGGATTTAGCTGACATCTTTATCTGATATCTTGATACAACTAAGTGCCTCATTCAAAAATATTTAAAAATGAATAAAATGTAACTTTTACAAAAATAAGACAACATATAATAAGATAGAATGGTTGGGGAAGGATGGCTATTCAGATGTTACTGCAGAATAAATAGTTATATAATTAATCTATTCTGGATTAGAAATAATCATACCAATATATATATATCCCTATAAATAAACTGACCATGTTGCCCCAGTATGTTATAGTGTGTTATACAATGATGGCTGTTGATGCAGTACCCAATACAGCAGTAAGGCTATTTTATACAGGTATACGAAGCCTTTAAGACAAATGTGGCTTTTATATATGCACAGTATTTTATAGTAACTACATAGTAATATTCAGGACCTGTTTCACAGACATGGAATAAGCCTAGTACAAGACAAAAAATATAATGAAGATCTGTTTTTAAAAAAGTTATTAGTCTAGGACTATGCATAATCCATGTATGTGAAACTAGCCCTCAATGTAATTAAATATACAATTAAAATGTATTTTAAATATGAATAATGCCAATTAAAAGGTAAATATATTTGCTACTGTAGAATACTGTAATCCAAAATGATAAATACAGAATATCAAAACATTGTTATTCATTATTAATCCACTGCAGTGTTTCATGGCATTGGCCAGCAGACTGCTTTGCATGGAATGCTTACAAATGAACTAGAAACCCAACAATTACAGTAGATCAACTTCCACATTGCCTGGCCTTTTTTATTTTACAGCTGCATTAGTCCAGTTCAATGTCCTGTGTAGATAACTGCATATAACATGCATTAATCCACCTTTTGATCCAACCCCCTCAATCGGACCCCCCTTCGCATGTACACATATGGACACACGCATATCCTGTATGGGACAGTAAACAACTTTGAGGGCAGTGAGACGTGAGTCTTCCTATGTGGTTGGATTCCCTCATTGTATGTGTGTGTAGATACAGAAAAAAGTGGCGCACATTTAGAAAGAGGACATAAACATGAACGATTCAATAACACGTTTCAAATTCAATAAATCACTACAGTATTCTAGCAATGATGACAGACAGGCAAAGTTAACCATCTTGTCACTGTATTACAAATACGGTCTAACATTTAACACGTGCCCTGAAAGCAAACGATATACAATAAGTTAAATTCAGACACAGATGGATGTGTATACTATCCTAACCTCAAAAGACGGTTTCAATATGTCTCACTGTATAATTCATTACACACATATCTAAGCTTCAGGAGTATGTGTGTAATCAGAATATGCGTGGCCTTATGGTCTAAGACCACACGTACTCTGATTCAATGGGTGGGCCAGACAATCCATGCACTATGGATGCTTTACACAAAGAAGGGACTCCTAGTAAAACACATGGTAACGGGGGCCATTACATCTAGAATAAAGGACCTGTTCACGTGCTTAGTGCTCCTTTAAATACAGAGACCCAAGAAAACATTTCCTCTCAATAATCATGTGGCAAGTTTAAATGTTACAAACATGTCCACGCTATTACAGTACCACAGCAACATGCAGTGCACTGTCAAATGCATGACAGTTTGTTAGAATATTCCAAGGTCAACACCACTAAAGCAATACATACACCAAGAACTCTGTATGCTTGTCTGAATGTAATGACCTCTGCTAGACAAGTGTCTCATTACCAGCCCATGCAGGCAGATGCCTACTGCTGTCCAGCTGTCTCTCATGGGCCTGATTGGGAGAGATGATCACTGGAAGCAGCGTATCATGGATGTCAGAGTGGAAAATAACAAACACAACACCAAACGGTAGACTTGGTAAGAACTGAGTAGTCTTTGTGATAACCTCAGACAATGTGAGAGGGACAGTGTGTGGTGTCCCTCTTCTGTCACTGGCTGTTGAGCCAGGTTCCGGTTGTGACATCTTAAACATAATTGTGCTGTTATGTTCAACTGTACCTTTTCAATCTCAATATAACACGTTTAATTCATTGAAAATATGCCCCCCAACATGAAGATTACATACATTACATAACATAGAACATTAAATAGTGAAGCATTTTTGATGGGACAGACAACATATATGATAGTTCCTCCCTGACTTAATGATATAATGTACAATACCCTGATTTTAATAATACTGGTTACCGAATATTCTAATTAAAAACCTTCAAACCTACATACAGTACTTCCTCTATAAAATATATTTTATCCAACTGTAGATATAAGTAGAAAGTGTCTCATATCTTTGCTCCAATTTTTTGAGGGCTCAGATTTCAAAGAAATAATATTCATGTTCTTTTCAGACGAGGATACTGTAGTAATATAAATGGCTTTAATTTGATCAAAACCTTCTCATACATCTGACAAAAGAGTGGACAGATGATGTACGACTAATGGATAGATATTACATTATATTTAACAGTTCCAGTGAGATGACGCGTATGCAACTCACATAATTCCTCAGTGTGTAGCTAATCCAATCTTTTTGATAGAAAACTAACCTTCCCCTGGTGAGATATTCAATGGACACATTGATGTTATACCCTCTTGCCAAACACATTCATTACCACCATATGCAAAGACAAACAATATGTTAGGGTCACGTGGTGTTATATTTGTCATGTGTCCAAAAACAAGTGTAACATATCTAAGTGAATTAGTTTTTATACTCAACTTTTAGTTTATATTTCTATAAGCACACACAAATATACAGGCTACAGTTGACTAGGGCAATGCTTGGTAATATTCGGATAATAAGGAGGGCTTCAGGCATCCATAACCATTCTAACAGAATTAGATTGTCAGGCATCTGCTTCACTTAACACGTTTCTAAAGATGAAAATGTCACAGAACACCTCTAACACAATCATTCATGTGTAATATAGGGTATATCAGATTGGAAGGCATATTTGTCATTTGTAAATCAAAAACATCCAGATAATTAACATGTTCCAGTGTTCTCTCCGCTGTACTTCACGGGCCAGCTGCACAGCCTGCTGTGATGGAGCGAGCGAGCGAGGGACATGCACTGTACAATCACATGCTGGCGAGGCCAAGAGAGCTGCTCTCACAGTGAAGGCTAGCTTATTGCCTGAATAGCTCACAGGTGTGCAGAACAAGATTCAGTGTCCTACAATCTGGTGAAAGGAACTATCTTATTATTATTTCAATTCTGGAGGGAATTATGCACCCCTCCCCAACACACACATACATTCCCCATTCCAAATTGCTTGCTTGATACATACTTTCAATAATAAAAACAACATGTTACCACTCAGGACATTTTTCCGTTGGCAGAACACATTAACCTATGTTTGTACCGGCCCCACACATTTGACACTCATTGCTAAGGCTAGGGTAGTATTTTGTGGTGCGGTTTGTGTTCCCATTTACACAACCAAGGCTATGTAGAAACACCGGAATCATTTCTCAGCGCGCACACAGAACGAGCAGCTAGACCGTCAATCGATATTCGCTAAATTTTACAAAAAGTGTATTCACTCACAATCACTGATTGCACGTTTAATTAAACCTAACAATATACTACTAATAGAGATTGAGAGTTGATGAAACACATCAGACGGACAATATGTTCAACAGAACAGGAGTCAATGCAAAGTGAAAATCAGTTATCTTTATTAATCTACAGCAAACAAGGGATTATTTCATTGTGAGTGAGTGGGCCATCCGATTGCTTGCCACTGGGTCACATCTACTAAAGAATCTGCCGACAATTTAAATTCCTTTAAAGTTGCTTTAAAGTGTGACTGAGAGGAGGGGCTGAGAGGGGGAGCCCCATTATCATTGACATTAACATTTGAATTTGATGACATATGAGCGTACCAAATATACCGATGAAAACCAGCCATGTCCTGGGATTTTTTTTTTACGGATATGACGTGTAGTTCTGTTTTCAGTTCATAAAATGCAGATTTTTTTAAAAATGGGAATTTTGTCAATATGTGCAGCATTGATGTGTCTCAGATCTCACAGATCAATACTATTACTTAATTTACAGGTCAATGAAAACACATTTTAGGGTGCAGTTACACTAAGTTATAAAGTGTGTGTGACCACTGAACACTATGGTCTGTTGGCTACATGTTGACTAATGTCTCTGCAGCCTGGTGAAGCACCATCAACACCATAGGCAGGCTCGAAGCAGGTGTAGTTATACTTTTCAAAGCTCAGTGAGAGCATCTGATAATATACGGGCCATTACTTTCACATCAGTAATCTGAGAAACAGTTGCCTTCCTATTCATCTAGAGAGTAAAAATATCACTAGGTCCTTGTGTACAACACAATATATTCTGACATTCTCAGAAATATCATGAAATTATAGAAAACAAAACTCCCACTACTTGGTTGTCATTGTGCCTTAAATTATTCTATATAAACACGGCTGAATCAACCATGCTGTGTGTCCTTGAGGTACATAGAAACAGCTGTTACTTACCAGAAGGTGTACCCTCACATTCATGCTGATTACACGTTTGTGTATCTTCAGGACAGGTCTCTTCGCATTGATCCTGGGCTACTTCTTCCTCTGGGTTAGCCTTTGTGTTCACACATTTAATGAGCCTCCGCTGCACTCCGCCACCACAAGTCGTAGAGCACTGCAAACGAAAAGGTATGACGAGGAAGGTTTAAGCAATGGGCCCTCTGGCTTTCAATTATCAGAGGTAGTGCAGGACATGGGCACAATCACACCAGGGTTATAATGGTTCCAATGAGGTTTTAATTAAAGCATGATTCATTAATAAAAATAAAAGCACAATCAAGCAAGAATGACACAACATACACAGACATAGAGTACATTGGAACACTGACCGCCCAACAACAGTACATTCACTGTAGGCTGTCTTATAAAGCACAACTCAAATGTTTGCAGCAATAGTATGTGTGCAGTTTGTATGCAGTAAAGGTTGGACACGAGGTTTCAAATATGGACAACATCTCGTCATATCAGACAACACTAACTGAAACACTTGAGACTGGAGATGGCATGAACCTCCATGAATGTCCACAGTGTAGCTCAGAGCCTAAACACACTTTAATAGAGAGGTCTGAAGTACCAAGAACAGCACAGGATCCTTACAACTCATCATACAACCAAGATATTCCAAGTAAGCTCAATTAATGACATTAAAGGTGATTATAAAACCATTGGCCTGTTTCCCTTTCCCTTGGTGGAGGTGTTAAAATGAGAGGGGGCTGCCTCAGTAAGGACATGGCTGTCTCCCAGGGGTAGACGTATGGTTGGGCATCAAATATTGCTTCTATCCAGCTCAATAAGAGCTCAAGATGCAACCTAGCATGGAAAACGATCTTAAGATGTTGCAGAATCCATCCCAGTTAGAATCATTAAACCACATTTGCTTATGTCAGATACAGTACATAGCTGTCTAAAACAAAGACTCATGTATAGCAACACCTGTCATTAATATTGCATTTAAAGTATGGAAAGATGGACTCTCTGTGTGTACTGTATGTCATTTGTAAAATGCATTGAAAATAAACTCTATTGGGAAACTGCATAAAGACTCCAAAGGGACACGGTACCGTTATTCAAGGATTACACAGACTATGCATCAAAACCTCTTGTGTGCCAGTTCTGGAGGAAAGCAGGCACCGAGAGTCATGAGGAAAGAATGCGGGAGAAAGTTTGTAGGCTGAAGGGGCATTAAGACCAGCGTGAGTCATGTAATTACTGGGTGAACTGCCAGATTTGAAGCACTGCAGGGTGCCTCTTGACTCAATATCCGTTTCCTCTGCTTAAAATCACATTTCAAAGGTGGAGGGATGGGAATTGGATTGACAGAGTTAGGAAATGCCAATAAGTAAACTAGATACAGTATATAGCAATAGTTATGAAATAGCTGTTTACAGGAAGATTAGTTGTAGTTGATAGAACAGTAGTTGTAGGAGTGTAGATTATTTTGTTCCAATCACAATACACTTATGCATGCATGCATGAACCTAATTTGGCGTTATCATAGATGTGACTTTACAGCTTTAGCAATTTTTGTATACAAAAAAATCTAACTTAAGGAATAAATAGCTCAAAGTATGAAATCATTCCAGTGCATGTTTTTGTCATGATGTGTGTGTGCTATATTGTACCTGACTCCAGGATCCAGTTAACCATTGTGCACAGCGCTGATTGTTACAGGGCTGGATGTTGCTGGGCTGAATGTCCTTATCACATCGATCCTCTTCTGGACACGAGACAATACGTTGCTGCTCACCCCCACCACACACCTCTGAACACTGTCTCACACACGCACGCACACACACACACATACGCACGCACACACACTTGGTATTTAATCTGTGCAATAGAGATTTAGAGAGAGGAATAGGGTTCCTTATTAAACAAGGTAATACTAGTAATACAAGGTAAAACTCACTTGACCCCATGATGAGGTATACCAGTCAAGGCAGGGATGGAAGTTACAGGACATGTGTGTTATTGGCCTGGAGGAAATCGTCTGGCAGTGGAAAGGTCGAAGAGGCCTCTGGTCCCGCACATCGTGACACTGAACCTCTCTTAATGTAACACCGCCCCCACAGTTCTTGGAGCACTAATGTCACAATGTATTTTTATTTTCAGTGAGGCATGAATAAGAATGGAAAACTATTTAAGAAATAATTGTGAAATATATTGTTGTATCAAATATTACCTAACTACAGACTTCCAAAAGTAGAAATAAAAAGCACAACACAAAATCGGTTTGTTCTTCAAGTTAAATATAAGCAGTATGTTTTATGAACTACCGAGATTACATTTGAATGAACATCTGTAGAGTTTAAGTGACCCAGTCATTACCTGAGCCATATAATTATCAAACATACTGAACAAAAACACTGGTTCATATTTTGAAATTTCTATACATGAGTAGAAGTAAAATATTGAAGACATACACTCCTATCTTACTTCTTCAAGGCTTATGATGAAAATAAAACAGTGCCTATCCAAAATATCTGTAGGTCAGTCTGACCTTTGTCCATTCTCCCACTTTCCATGTAGAGCATGGGCGTAGGTAACAGCGCCTGGCAGGTACTGGCTTCTTTGCAGGGCTGCAGTCTGAATCTGACCCAGTGCTGCAGGCCAAAGCTCTCCAGATGGCACCCAGGCCACAGCTGGTGGAGCACTGCCAACAAACACCATTATATCATCACCTTTCCATTGTGCTTTAGTGTCTGAAGCAAAAGCTAAATATGCAAATCGGATTTATTTGATTACACTAAAATATATTCATGATTTTGCAACAAAAATTGGCACAACACCAATTTTATACCAATACGCTAAAACTAACGCCTAATTTGTAACGGCCAAATGAATGGCATATCTAGAAAACATATATAGAGCTAGTAGCAGTAGAAAAGAAACAAACATTAAACATAGTGAGAATTTTTTTACTTTGGGTGTCTCAGTAATAAAAGCAGAGCCACTATTGAGCTTGAAGTATGTTTGGTCCACTCCCGCACTGTAAATACATCATAATAATTTGTGGAATTTAAGTTGCAACTCACTAAGCTCCAGTTGCCGATGACCCAGTAGGCTTCTATGGCGACCTGAGTGAAGACTGTGGCCTCCCAAGATGTTGGCAATAAAGTGGGCCTGGGAGAAGGCAGATGAGTTGGTAGAGTAGGCAATGTAGATCCTTGGGACGGCAGGTTTAATGTAGCTGCTGTTACCATGCTATGCTGAGGAGTGGCAGCTGTGTTTGCTACATTTCTGGCCAAAGGACGAGAAGGACTGGCTCTCAGTTTGGGGGATATTATAATTTCATTGTAGTCGTAGTCAGACCAATCACGTATTGATGCTTTGGGTCTGGAAATGTCTTCTTGAGGTGTACTTTCTTCCACGAGGGCAGCCGTGGTTACCTGTGTCTTAAATGAAAGTGTCTGGGAACTTGTTTGGATGATGAACGATGAAGACTGAGTGCCTCCTCCCTCCAGTTCTTTGGTAAGTGACGAGTCTGTTCCAGTTATTGATGAGGTGCCGTAAAAATCTTCCTGATTTCCTGAGATCAAGTCTGATGAAATAGAATAGCCGATAGTGGTCTCCTGAGGAGGGGACGCGGCCAAAACACGTTCAATTAATCTAGACTGGCCATCATCCTCAGTGTCCACATGCAAAATATGTTGCTCCAAATCTTCCTCCCGTGAAATTAAGGATGGTAAAAATGTATCAGATAGGTCAAGTGAAACACTGGTTGCTTCAGATATTTCTGTACTCCTTTCATGTAAATCAACTGGAATTATGGTCGTATGGGTCTGCACTGTGATGTGTGGGTAGGGGTAACTTAAAGGAGCTTCTGGGCTTCTTAAATCTCCTTGTGAGCTAGATATGTCTGGTTCAGATGTGCTCCATGTACTCTTTCCATTGTAACTGTACTCATAATTATCAAGATCCTCTATTTCCTCACTACCCACAGGTGTAGCAATATTATCCTCATTATTTTCCTCCAAACTGTCTCCATTGAGATTTCCAGCTTCCTGTTTATTATTTTTAGTGGTATCCTTTCTGTTAGGCAGCACTTGAATGGTTCCAGGCAAACCAGTATTTGAATGATTGTTTACTGATGTGGACATTGGTGGGTGACTGGTTGAGACAGGCAGGAAGTAGTCCTCAGAAATAAAGTCTATTGCAATGGATGATTTCATCTGAAGTTTACCGTCTACCTTGACACTGTCTAGACTGAGATCCTGTTGTTTTATCCCACCCAAAGTATGTGCAGTAAATATGTTTGAGGTAGTTGTGGGACTGATTGTAGTTTCCACGTCAGTGTTTTCTTTCCTGCTAAGGTCTGGCTTGGGCTCCTGTGGAGAACCAGAGCTATTATTGTCTTTTGTATCATATCCATTATTGCCAGCGTCCGAGTCATAGGACAGGTCCTCATGAAAGTTGATGAAGTTATAATCGTAGTAAAAATCATCGACTTCAACAGTTTTCTTATAGGGGTTCTCCACCTTTTCAATGTAATTGTTTTGTAAGAAGTCATCTTCAATAATGTTGTTTAGGTCATTATGGTTCTTAGGCTGTGCTCTGGTGGCACTGTGTTTATGCAGAGGATCAGCTTCAAGTATGGAGTTTATTTCATTCAATACTTCTTTGCTGGACGAACCACTTCCAGACCAGTCCCCATCTCCAAATGTATCCATCACCTGCGGACAGTCTTGGAGAACACATGAAGTTAAAGTGGTGGGCTGCTTTAGCGGATCACAATCAACTACCGTGTTCCTAGAGCAGGTTACGTCACGTCGACGTATGCCATCTCCACATGTGACTGAACACTGTAGGAAAGAAGAGGAAAGATGTTGCTTAACTTGGCTTATCTTAACAGTCACTGCTGATCATTAGGTATTTATTAATATGTTTATTAAAAGTTGTTCTCACCTTTGACCAGATACCTGTGTTCCAATCTGATGAGCAAGGAATATGTGTATTGCAGGAAGCTACTGATTCAGGTTTGGGAATGTGTTTGCATTCAGACGGCTGCAAAACTGTTTGGTCATCCACACCCTGTGCCTGGATACAAAGCACTGTCCTTTTAGCCAAGCCTGAACTTCCACAGCTGGATGAGCACATTTGCCATTCTCCCACCCACCATCTATACAATGGGAAATAACAGATGAAAAGATGTTGAGTGAAGTAGTGAGTACAGTTGATTAAAAAAATGCAATAAATAAGTTTAATTATGGCTAATGATATGACCGTCCAGACATTCATTCAGACATTTATGTCACTATATTTGGAAAAATATAGACAAATACCTATATTTCTGTGATGTTCCAATGTACCGTCAATTAAGTAAACTCACATAGCTGGGCAAGGCTCGATGTTACAGCTAGCATTTTTATCATCTGGTCGGGTTGAACGTTCACAGAAATCTTCCACTATGATTGACAACCCTTCCATGCAGTAAACAACCTGCCGCTGGACACCTGAAATACACATAATCAAGGGGGGTGGGGGGGGGGGGGGGGGGGCGGATGTAA
>JAODOY010011019.1:0-28712 GCA_025399855.1 Forbesichthys papilliferus | reverse complement strand
GTCTGGGTGAGTGAGAGAGAGAGAGAGAGAGAGAGAGAGAGAGAGAGAGAGAGAGAGAGAGAGAGAGAGAGAGAGAGAGAAAAAGAGCGAGCGAGTGAGACATCGATAGAAATATAACAAGATGTGAAGGGAGGTGTGGATGGCAGGAGGGGTAGTAGATAGGTATTGGTCACATTTCTGAGGAATAGTCTTCCACAAATCCTCAGTAATCATAACTAGACCTGACACGTCATACCTGACATGTCACGCATTACACGTTCGTTAAGAAATTCTTCCAGGCAGTTTAATCTCTGACCTGTGTGAAGCAGGCCATTATCAGTATTAGGCTGGCAAATAAACTATAGTGGCCTTGAGCGAAATGTATAAGAGGCAGATTTGGGAGCCTGTGAAAGCTTGACTCCTGCCTGGTGTCACGGTAATGTTTCCTAAGTGTTTTAATGGGGCCGGTCAAGTTTACAGAACAAAGTGGCACTGCTGATACACAGGCAGGGTCAAGATGGGCTGTAACTGGATGCATTGTATTGAGTGACAGATCCCCGTGCCCCCTCATCGCGCACAGAGACGCAGAGAGCACCTTTGTGTGTTACATTGTCGTCCCGGCCAGGAGACCATGGGGGCGGACCGCGTGAGGCAGCCTATTGTTACGTGACACCAGAAGGTGGGTACCAGAGTCACAAGACGCCACAAAAGAGGGAGGGCTAGACGGAATGAGGTTGAACACACACGGAACAGTGTTCACTTTTATGAAAGAACTAAAAAAACAAGTAAGGCAATAAAGTGGGATTGGCAAAGGTAAGCAGTGTCAAGGCTAAAGGTCAGGAGCCAACACCAGTTGTGGTTTAGTGACGGAGCACAGTAGATGAAAGGGGAGTGGAGATACAATGGCAGCATAACTGCAGAGAGGTCAAGTAAGGAAACTGAGACGGTAAATTATAAAGGGAAATTCATATGAGGACATAAAGTTGTTGTTAACTGTGCTAAAGTTGTGAGGGTGTGGCTTTTAGGCTACGTGCTCACAGACATGAGAGCCGTACTTTGCCTCCAGCTATGTGACAAATTATGACAGCTCTTTACACACACTACTGTTTTATGCTGTCTCTCATATTGCCTGCTTACACTTTCCATTAAGAAATACCAGTGGTGTGGCTTTCAATTCAAACTTAAAACAGTGTTTTAGTATATTTTTGGGACCATACAATTTCTAAAGTATTGCTAGCTAACAACTCTTTTTGATAGGTGTTCGTCTTCTCCTTTACAATATTCAAATGGGAACACTTACTAGCTCAAAGCCCAGACAATTATTTGTTGGCTCCATCTCAAGATAGTTCTTCAGACAATGAGCTTGCTTAAAAGCTCTTGGAAATAGCAGTTGACTGTCATCATGTCAGTGTGTTTTACAGAGGACTACAAGCATGCATTCCTCCTCACAAGCTCACCTCCTCCATTCTTGTAGCACAGGTAAGGAAAGCGCCATACGTTCCCCAGGCCAACAGCAAAGCCCACGCAGGACATAATGAAGTCCATTTGTCTGGTCCACGTCTCTCTCTCCACAGTTGGTGCTGATGGAGCCCCACCCCCGGGCCCAGCTGCAGGACCATCGGGGAGGTGGGGTGGCCCACCGCCTCCAACCTCTCCACAGGCAACTCCTACGCCAGGTACGGGCACCAGGGGACGAGCCGCGGCTGAACCATCTTCCTCAGATGGAATTCCTACCTCTGTCTGGGGGCAACCGATTTCACCTACAGGAATTTGAACACAATACATGTACTTAGTCAGAGTTACAATTGTATTGCTATTTTTCCACATGCTCATCAGCTAAACTGACGGGAGGATTTCAGACACACAAACTTCACAACCGCACACTCACACACACGCTTGAGACTTCTATCAGCCAACATGATCTCACATCAGCACTGCAGAGATAGTATGTTTCTCGTGGGGTAGACCTAGATTGAACAGAGGAGGGAAAGAGGAGAACGCTAGACTGCATCCCGTAGCACTGTATTGGGTTCAGTTAAAGGGCAACGCTGGGGCTACCTAACCTACAGTACATCGAGCATTAAAATACTCTGCAAAGCCGTGACAGGGGTATAACTACCACCATCAAGACTTATGCTGACTAGCCTATATTGTAATGCAGTCGGTACGTTCAAAGACATTGAAGCACTGTAGTCACGACTGAGATGGAAAGACTGTGATTTGTGTGCTGCAGTACTACCAGACAGGGCACACTTCAATACCAAGTCATCTTCATTTGTCTTCTGTCAGAAACATGGCTTTCACTCTTATTATCTACACATCTACCACACTGATGCACACTACACGGGTGTCTGCTGCACTGTTTTGAATGTTTCTAAAAGCAGTTGAATCCGGATCAGAGCAGTATGAGGTGTGTGTGTGTGTAAGTAATGAAAAAAAACTAAATAATCTAGGACATTAAATAAAATAGGTATGTGAGATACAGTAGACTCGTCAGTTCCACACACAAAAAAAAAATAATGTGGAACAATTTTGTGAGACAGTTTGTGATTTAATTGAATAATGTGCAAGTGCTATTAAAACAATGATTCAATTGCAAAACAATTGTCTAACAATGAATGTATACAACTTTTAGTTGTACCGTCATTATTTTTGCAAATGCATTACACTTTTCTGTGAGAGAGATAGATTTAGATTACTTTTACCATATGCATAAATGTTGATGGAATGCTAGGCTACCAGGTGCAAAATGTAAATAGTCTGAGTAAATTGAAACTGGTGTTTTGGAATTAGATAACATGATTGTATGACAATGCAGATATAACAAATTGTAAGTAATGTTTAATAATATGATATTGTATTAGCTGACAGAACTTGAACTCACCTTGTGTGTTGTCTTCTGCCTCTGGGGACATATTGTGATGTTGACACAAAATACTTTTTTTTTTATACCAGTATTTAAAATTAGATAGCCGTTGACCTGAAAACGTGTTGTTTATTGGTTAAGCCAAGTGCTGGTGCTGGCTAATATTAGCAAGGTACTTAGTGTGTCTGGTATAGAATGGAAGCCAGTTACCCAGTTCTTCTCTTTTTTATTTTATCGTTTTGTAAATTTCGTCTCGATAAAAAAAGCGTAGGTTTGCTGTTGTCACGCGTTGGAAACCCTCGACAAGATTTAATTTTTGCAAAGCGCCACAATCAGACGTTGACACGGGGGATTCAAAAGCAGTCGACGAAGCACTTGAAGGTAAGCCTGAAGAATCTCATGGATGACAGTTAAAAGAAAATGATAATACGCCTAGAGGGGTGTAGGTATTTCGATTTGTCAGAAGTCCAAGAACCAACGTGATTACGTGCGCCTGTAAGGTCCTTTACCGTGGTGTGAGGCAGAGGGAGAATGTGATCTGCTTAGCGGCGGTCCCTAGTCGGTTGGCATTGACAGCCAAATACCCCCCCACACTCACCCCCTCCGCGCCGCCCCGCCTCCTTCGCTCTTCCCAGCGATGCTATTGGTCAATCTCGGCTGAGTGAAGGTGCACAGCATCAGCATCAGAGTCGGCGCAGCACGCTCGGTGGACCGCAGTGGCGATGAATGAATAAGAACGCGCTAAAAGGAGTGTAGTGCCGAAAATGTCTCTCCCGCCGAATGTGTTCCACTTCCTACATATTAGCATTTTGTAGCAATAGCTGCTAGAAGCAATGTTTGCTCAAACTGCTTTTATTTTGCACTCTACTCTCGTGTCATTGTATATGTAGTAACTGTACAAATTAATGTATTACCATAATGATTATAATTAACAATATTATAACATATTCTTACTAACAGGACTATGTGTCATGCTCAGACAAAGAAAATTGTTAGTACAAAGCAAAATTAGACATTATATCGTGTTACAGTCATATAACTATATGGGGTTACAGTAGGTTAGTAGCCTATTTCGGTGGGGACAACAATTCATGCACAGCACTAAGGATGATTTGTTGCTGTTTATTTTATTTATTTTAAACTATAGAACATAATAACATAAATAACAAATAATAAAAATACATACAAACAAATACATATATATACGGTGCTTGGCCTGAGAAATGCAAGACCTTTGTTTTATGTTAAAATGGGGGCTGAGATGACAGAACTGGTGACGGGTTTGAAGCCAATTCAGTAGTAGCTGCCAGCTTCAGCGCCCCTAGTGATAGTGACCAGTCGTCTGTCCGTGTGGTGACCATGGTCAATGAGTGGACGGACCACGGCTGCAAAAATTTACACTTAGTTCCATTGCACAAATAGCTTATTAATACGTTTCCGGTTTTCTTACACAATTTCCCAACTATATCTGTTGAAAATAAATACACACATGTAACCTAACTACAGCAGACATTCCTTACAGGAAACAAACATAACTGGAGAGAGGGGTTGTACCCATTGCCCATGGTCACTAATATGGTCCACTAGTCACTACCGTTCTTATATAGTTATGTGGTCCCTGCCAGCTTCAGCGTCCCTAGTGGTAGTGACCAGTGGTCCGTCCGTGAAGTGACCATGGTCAGTGAGTGGAGACCACTGCCGCATAACTGCCCTATACGTCACACGATGCATATTGGTTAATTATAAATAATAATAAAAATTAAATAACTAATGAACCACCATTTATGTTCTATTGCGCAAATAGTTATACGTTTCCCTTACACGTTTTTCAAACGATATATATTATTCACTACACTGCACTATATGCACAGCTTTGCCTTATAATATTGTTTTGGGGAAAACGACAAAGCCTTGTTACATAACGTTAATCAGAAATGTGATAGCGTGCTGTAGAGCTGCACGCATGAGCAAAAGGAAAGACGCGGTTCCGATTACCGGTACCGGTTTTGGATTTGTGTCATTTTATATCATACTACAAGCTGTCGTCTTAGCGAAATATAGTAGTTCATTTTAACACGTTGCATTTTCGTGATGTAGGCCTAATAGCCTAAGATAAAGAAAAAAATATTCTAACACCGCGATATGCACTGCATTTACTATACGACTTTGTTCCAAAAGTGTGTCAAATTCATATTTTGTAATAGTCTTTAGGTTGTAGACGTGTTTGCTGCTAAATCAACCACAGGCCAATGTAGTAGCCTATATGGTCATACAAAACCTGAAGCCATATGTTTCAGTTCGCCTACATGTGAATATAATACATCAAATTACCAGCTTCCAGTCTGCTATGCCATCACATGAAATAATATGCCTAGAGCTCTTGACCGTCATTTCACGCAAGAGTTGTTATAAACATTGGGCGACATTTTGTTGTGGGCAATAACATCTTTATGTAACGTCCAGTCTGTAGGCCTGCTGTACAACATTTGCATGATGGAATATTATAGGCAAGACGTGTAAGAAAGCATTTGTAATATTTTTTTGTAACGTATATTATACAATAAAACAAAGTGATACATTCTGTGCCTCAGTCAACAAACATTAAAATATAAATACTTAACAAATAGTCCAAAAAAGGTAATAAATAAATAAATATCCTGCAGATTTATACACGTGTTATCAGTCTGAAAAGGTAAATAAATAATCTATAATGAAATATCTATATGTGACAATAAAAATTATTTAACTTTACTGGTCATCCAGGACACTTTGTTCAGATGAGCTATTGATATGGCAATGTCTCAGTTAAAATATCAGAACATAGTGGAAACAAATACATATCAATAACACATGGATTCTTACAGAAAAATATTTTACCTCCTAGTTAAATAACACTGTTCATTGAGATTTAATTAGGCTATATTTACTGTATACAAGGCAGTTAAGCAGGCCTACTCTGTTGATGCTAACTTTCAGTATGTTTTGACAAAATGGCATTTGTGGCCACAATATAAAGCTGCTTTACCATTTACAATGCTAAACATTTTTTATGAAAATGGTGATTCAACTGAGTCAGCTTTATTCCCCAGGCCTCAACAACCACCTCCCACAACTTTTCAAAGGCGATTTCTGTTTGTAATTTGGAGCAGTTCCACATTTTTTGATACACAGGGGTCAAAAACTAGCAGCATAAAATCAGTAGCTGGACTAGCTCATAGCACTGAATGCACCCATGATCTCCTAGTGAAGTTAGGGAAGTGAGATCAAAAGACCTTGTTCTTTATCAAAATATACAATGACAAGAAAAGAGCCAAGACCAGCGTCAATAATAGATTAATTTTCCCCCAATGAGTCCTAAACATGTTTAAGGACTGAGTGCACATTGAAGTATTTTTCCTTCTCAATGATAATTATTTCTTTGTGTTTTTATCCATAAAGTATTTGCAAACACAATTATAATGTGGTGCGGTATTATTTGTGGCATAACTACATGTGCTGCCATCTAACGGTCAAATAAGGAATAATCCAAGTTAGGTAACTCAACTTTAGAAGGTGCAATATGAAAATAAATATTTTAAATCACTCAACTAATGTAAACCCCACTTTCTTATATGTCCTCCCTTCTTTAAATAAATAAATAAAATAAATAAGCCATACATAATGCCTATACATAAATAGGTGTCACACCGACTTGACTTTTTTCATAGACAACTTATTTTAAGGAAAGCTGTGCCACTATTTGACTAAGTGCAAATTATTTAAGGTTTAAAATGCCTTCAGGAACACCAAGCACAGATTTCATTTGACAGATTATGAAGCAGGATTAAGTCAGTATCGATGACAGTTGTTTCAGAATCACATTCACTCCCCGCTATAGGTCTTGGTGGAGGTCACTGTGAGAGAGCGGGTGGTAATGTTCCTCCATGCCTGACTTAGCTTCAGGCCTGTGGGTTACAAGTCTCTGGTAGCGAGCTTGCCGCTGATGGTCTGGGTCTACATTCACCCAGCTTTTGGCCACCCACTTCTCCCCATGGGTAACTAGGCAACCCCCGTGGAGAGAGTACTCATCTAGCTCGCCCATCCATCCTTGGGGGCACAAAAGAAAGATCAAATTAAATTAAGCATTATTTATATATATGTACTGTATACATATCGGCATCTGCCATACGAAGCTAGCAAACGCTTATGAAAGTGCGAGCTAATAAATACATGAAAGTGTAAATTAACAACTATCTTATGATGCTTGAACATGATAAATTAGTGAGAAATGTGACATTCATATGCACAGTACTGCATTGTTTCCTGCACTGTATTTGAATTACAGACACATTCTTACCTCTACCATCAGAAAGGTGATTGTACCAGAGTAGTGCAGCCCCAGCTCTGGGTTTCACCCTCAGATTCCCTCTGCCACAAGTCACCTGTGTGTCCGTCAGATCAACTCCATCCTGGACGAGCGCCTAAAACAAAGCCAGAGAATGTGAAAGTGAATGTTTTGAAACTCAATAGTCATTTGGGGTAATGTCTTACAGAGGCTTAGCAACTCCCTGTTACTTGTAGCATTCAGGGAATGACTCACTGACATTATTCTATTAGCGGTGGCAGACAGAATACATGCTGGTTTGTGACTAGAGGCAGAAAGCGTATACCAACCTCCTCTTCATAGGTACGATTGTCTGCCACAGGAAACGTGGTCTCTCCACCCTCCTCTAAAGAGTTGAGGTAGAACAGCACAGTCAGGTACCTGAAAATACCAGACAGCAGACACATATCACTGTAGAAATCTATGCTTTTGATAACAAATTCAAGTAAAAAAAACATTCAACAGAACACTAATTCTGCACCATTTTTTCTAACTCCATCATTTTTAAACGCAGAGGGAAAGCCTAATATACCCAATGTTCAGATTCCTTTGTAGCAGCACCTTCATTAAAAAGTCAAACCACTATGTATGTTTCCTACCAACCAGTCCACGGACATTACAAATAGCAATGCAAGTCTTCCGTTCGTCCACACCCGAGTCCCTTTAGGCTTTAGTTCAGCAACAATGCTGTCTGATGCCTGCTGGACCATTGGCTACCCCGTTATCTCTGTCAGCATGTCTCAGCAGCGGCTTCTGGAAGACCCTGACTCACCACGGTCCTCGGCCCAACAACTGCAGCATATCTCCTGGGCGATCATCCTGCTTCTTTGGCTTGCCATCGTGTAGTTAGCTTGACTGATATAAAACAAGACCACTGAAAAAGTAGGACCACCTACAAATAGATTTTGTCCAGCCTCATCACACCATAAAGCTGGGGATGGCCTGCTTCTTACCTCCATTGTGAAAATGTGCTTATTGTGCAGTAGAGCACCAGGGGCTGAGAGAAAGAGCACTTAAAAAGGTAGTCATAGCTATTGCAAGCTAAATGTAAGCTAATACACTTTTTATCAAATTCAACAAACATCTCCTTGCATTTCGCTATCTTGCCGTTCTCTGTGCGTGTTGATAACATAATATGATTCTTCTACACAGCCCGGCCTCTGTAAATAGTAACAAACGAAGTGGCAAACACCACCCCTATCAACAAAGCCTTAGCACTACGCTTTGCTTCACAATGCATTTCGAAGTGTGAGACGCCGCCGCGATACTTTTCTGATTTGAGCTCAAAGTTAACAAGAATGACTGACCCTGCCTTTAACACCTGCAATCAAAAGCATTTGAAATGAAGAGAAAATTAACAACAAAAAAAAGAACAAAAAAAAAGAAGAAAAGGAAACACACCTGCATGTGATCTCTGTGAGCGCAGATGTGTTTCCCGCTAGCCGCGTATGTGCACAGGTGGTCTCTGAGTGGGATGGGCTGCTGTCATGGTGTGCACCAGTGAAACCTCTGTGCTCGTAGCGAATCACTTGAAGCGGCTCGCTCAGCTCAACCAACGGGGATGGCAGACGGGTTAGTCGAGTCACTCTGCGTGAGAGGGCACGTAAGACAACGCTGCTTATTTGTAACCAGTTGGAACCAGTTAAAACCAGATGGAACCAGTCGGAACCAGAACATTCTAAATGTGCACGCGCGCGCACACACACACACACACACACACACACACACACACACACACACAGAGTCAGTACCTGTTCCGTAGTGTGTGCAGCACATGGTGAGATCCCGGGCCTTGGTAAAGCCATGTATGTTTGCTCCTGCGTTTAACCTCCCCTTGGCGTAGCCCACTGCGTTGCTGCCCAGGGTGCTGAGACATGTCATACACACGGCCAAAGTCCTCCATGGTGAGCACACCTGCCGGACAACACTTCAGAAATGTATTATGCACTCAGAATTCAGAGAGGTGGGACACATCACTCTACCGCATAACTGGTCCAGTTGTGCTGTCCGAAGGAAACTGAAAGGGGTGGACTAATGTGTGACATCACTTGCATGTCTGGATTGTAGCCCATCTTCTCTGATCCCAGTCAAACAAACAATAATGTTAGGGCACGTCGGAAGGAAGGAAGGAAGGAAGGAAGGAAGGAAGGAAGGAAGGAACAGAGAAAGAAAGAAAGAAAGAAAGAAAGAAAGAAAGAAAGAAAGAAAAAGAAAGAAAGAAAGAAAGAAAGCACATTGGTCGATTGTGCATAATAGTATCCTAGTTCATTCCCTCTATATACAAATGTATGTTATTCGGCAGAGTGAACGTCTGGCCGTCCTCCCATGTTTGACCACACCCCAGACAACACAATAGTCCCACACTGCCACCGTTGGGATAGGGGGATGTAGTGGACAAAAGGAGGAGCAAGTTCCAGGAGTTCCGGGGACAAATAAAGGAAAGGACACAGAGGAGAGCTATGTGATTTTAATGTGCCCATTCATGTCACATTGAAATAATTCCCCTTCTGGCCACGCCATTCAAGAATGGGCTCACACGCAATCACAGCCACCGCTCATCTTTGCAGAATCACAATCCACAACATAGATTACCCTGCTAAAAAATCCAGCATAAACCCACATGAATTCCATTCATACTGGTTAGTGCTGGTATTGTGCTGGTCCAAGCTGGTCTAGCTGGTGGACCAGCACACCAGCAACCAACATGGGATGCCGGGGTACCAGCAAACCTGCATTCCATGCTGGTTCCAGCATGCAAAACATACCTTATGCTGGTGACCAGCAATGCTGGATCTTTTAGCAGGGTAGGCCCCTGCACACACATGCATGTGAAGTATACCGTACACAGCCCTACCTCCAGGAAGAGACTCTAGGCTGGTGAGTATCTGCCGCAGGTTGTCTAGGCTGAGCCATGTACCATCTCGAGAGCGTGAGTGACTTACAATCTGGATGACACACAGACAACACGGCAAGTATTTGGCAACTGTTGTGCAATAAGGTCCGTCATGTTTTAGTGTCTTTTCGGTTACTGTACCTCCTGCCTCTGCAGCAGGCCGTCCTGGTCCAGATCCAGCAGGCTAAAGATCTCGTCTGCGCTAAGAGACAGGAGAGGCTGGTTGGGCTGCTCTTGTCCACCGGTGGGCTCTGGTGGCTGGCTCTCCATCATGCCCTTCAGCTGAGCGAGCTGCACCACGACACGACACTCCTCATCTGATAGGAAGCCAGGGATCTCTGACAGGAGAAGGAGATCAATGCAAAACATTACAAAACATTTAATCAATTTTAATTTCTAGTCATTGTTTAAAAGGTAAAAAAGTCTGTATATTAGCCGGTGAAGTAAGTGATTCTCATCTGTTCTCTGTGTGGTTGAAACAAAAATCTGCCGTTACTACACAACCCTGGCTCTGTAAATGGAAAACAAGTAAACAACATCACACAACACTATTCCAGCCTAGGCAGTCCATGCTCAGCTTGGAGGGGGGAGCTTCTAAGGGAGCACTTAAGGCAGAGGTATATTTATTTGGATGTTGAGATAACAATCTTGCTCCAGCATCGCATACCCGCCTTTAAAGGGAGGATTGTATTTGTGTTATATAGTTACACCACATGCATAACATACAGCAGGCATAACTTTCTATGAAATAAAAAAATAAAATTGGATTACCACTAAAAGGTTTCCGGTGAGGTGACGGCCTGTACAGTAGTAGCAGTGTTTTTCCGTTACACCTAGTTTATCCCCATGATGCCACCAGGCCTAATTACTCCGGATAGTTCATCTGAATGAGTCTTTCTCCTCTCCCTGCATACTATCTCCCTACGTCAGGAATCAGGTCATGGCAGGCCAGCAGAACAAACTCTTTTTGTGTGTTCACACATTCACACTGGTGAATACACTAGAGCTCATACCAAATTCATTGAAACATACCTACACACACACATTCATTCTTGCATAGCCTATTTAGCATGTTGATCATTCAAACGAGAGTTCTCATTTCAGAAGATTGGCCAGTCACACGGGATCACTTAATCTGATTTTTAAAACAGGTAGCTATTTAGTAAATAGGAGTAGTAGTTCTAATCAGAAACGATTCATTGCAATCCCATTGTAGGCCCGGATAAAGGACAAAAGGCCTATTGACAGATGCATAAAGGTGGGGACAGATACTGTAGTGAGTGGTTAGTGGGGTTTGTAAATTAATTGGTGGGGGGGTGAAGGGGTAGTTGTTTTTCACTCCATGGGGGCTACATTCATCCTCTTCTCATGCTAGGCCGTTGTTCCTAATACCTGAGCTTCATCACACACACGACAATCATCATCATCATGATGATCAAAGTCAGATACTTAGTATGCTACCACTCCCCGCCCCTATTGTTCCATAATCCTCCCCCTACCCCTCCCCAAGCATATAAATCGCAGCTCGCTATAAATACACCTATCCAATCATACCCTGCTGCATCAGGACAAGAGACATTCATTTACTCAGAGACAGATTGTAATCTCTTCCTTTTTATTTATTTTCTTAATTTTCTGCCTTCTCTATCTGTAGTAATGACGTCTGCACTTTGTCCTCTTTTGGTCTCCTGGACGTGCCACTACTCAGCCTACCTAGTACTTCTCCTGCTGTTTGCTGGGTCAAGCAGCACAGGGGAAAGAGCTGGGGCTGGGGGCAGGGTTAGGTCTGGGGGAAGAGACATGGAAGGGGGCAGGGTGAGGACTCGTGTGTCTCGACCAGAGGCTGCAGTGAAAGGGAATGACAGACCATGGCCAGAAGCTGGCGTTGGCACTAGCTTAGAGCCCGTTCGGCCAATGGGGTCAATGGGTGCAGATGGCCATTGGGAGCTCCACAGCTCTTCTCGCTGTGTGCCCGTTCCGTCCGGCATGGCCCTGTGCCGCGGCATTGGATATGACAGCATGAGGATGCCCAACCTGCTAGGTCACGAGTCTCCTGCTGAGGCTGTACAGCACAGTGCCAGCTGGCTGCCACTGCTCGCCCGAGAGTGTCACCCAGATGCCCGCATCTTTCTTTGCTCTCTATTTGCACCCATCTGCCTGGACAGGTATGGCCTGTCTCTGAAGATAGTCATTTGTTGTAATATATTCACAATATAAATATAAGTCAGCTCAATTTTAAAACTTAAGTGTGAGTTGTGGGACTAGCATAGGATTTACCAATCTGACACTCAAGATGAATTCTTAGTCACAACTCCATCACAACACGCTCAAAAAATACTTGGCAGTTTATTGGAAGAATCATTTGGTCGTTTTTGCTGATTGCTAAGTTCAGTTTCTACTTTGATACAGTCACAATGATTCCTAGGCTTTCCAGACTGATTCTTGTGGCGAAATATAACTGAAGCTTGTGAGATAAGGATGGTCTCGCAAGGCTAGATTTACTGTCCAGGTCTCTAAAATAAATATATTACATTATGCACAAATTATAAACTTCAGTTCTTAGCCTATATATTAAAAAAACATACTGTACACAGTGTACCATATATACTGTATATTGGTTATTATCTGTAAGTTAAAAAGGTGGATTGTCAATAGATTCTGTTGTAAAGTAAAGCGAAATAGAAAAATGCATCTAAAACCATTGCTGAATATTTCCAATGTCAAAGAGCGGAGAAAGGGTTAAGGCCCAGCTCAAACATTTGCAAATAACAGAGTAGTCTCATAAAAGAGGTCATGGTTACACACAGCCAGCCATGGTTACACAAAGCCAGCCAACTACAACTACAACTATCAAATGGTATCTGATGGGGTGTAGCTTCTTAACCACCATTGATTTGATTCCTTTCATCTTTTCACCAATGTCTTTCCTTTTCTCCACCAGGTTTGTATCGCCGTGCAGGAGTTTGTGTGAATCTGTGCGGGACAGTTGTGCTACTGTAATGAGTTGCTATGGCTACCCCTGGCCAGAGATCCTGCGCTGTGACCAATTTCCTTCAGACCACCTCGTGTGTATTTCTTCCATCACCAACACCAGCATTCACCAAGGGTGGCGCAGAGGTAAGATGCATGTAAGAGGCAATTGTATTATGCTGCGTTCAAATGGAACTCATGAGCTCGTGATTACAAGTCGTGTACACTAAAGCCTTGCGTTCAAGTGGTTAAGTCATGTGGAGACCGTTACTAAGCAACATGGACCCCGAAATACTTCTTTTTGCTTATTTTCTAGATCTGACTTACCAGTACTTAGTATTTCAACAACACAGGAACAAGAGATGAAGCGAAAACGGTGACATATTATATACTATATATAACTTGTTCATTTTTTACTGCCAGCCACCAAATAATAGCCTATTTATCAGCTGTTACATATATTGCTTCTGCCATTTTCTGAAAAAAGTCTGGAAACACGTCACAACTCGTGAACTCTGCGCTTCAAGATAATTTCAACTCATGATGTTGTGAATACCACAAAGGGTGGCGTTCATTTAGACTCTTCTCGTGAAAATGGTAAACACGACCCCATATGATCGCACCATACGTCTAATTGGGGATTCGTTTATTTCAGTTCCTCAGGCAAGCTGTCAAGATTGTGAACTAGAGGATTCCTCCTCTTCTAAAGATACGCTGGAAACCTTTTGCAGGAGTGACTTTGGTAAGCAGCAAAATACCTTTATACTGAATCTCTCTGCAGTACCTATGATAGCATTTGGATTTTGATTGTTTTGTGCATAAATACACAAACACGCATGCACGCCAAACATAATGTATCCAAAATGCCTCTGTTATCTCCTCTTTACCCAGTGGTTAAACTGCGGCTAACTCGGCTCAAGGCTAGCCCAGTGCGTTTCTCTCAGTTCTCCCTGGCCTCAAACCTGGAAGTTCTGAAGCACGGACCTGTGCTGGGCGGGCAGATCCGTGCCCGCATTGAGCTGTGGTTGGAAAGAGATGCCACCTGCTTGAGAAACGTGACGCGGCGGCACCCTCGAGGTGGCACCTTCGTGGTGACTGGCACAGTGCTGGGGGAGCTGCTAGTGGTCCACAAGGCCTTTGCATGGCATAAACGCCACAGGAACCTGATAGCAGCGGCTCGGAAATGGAAGCACCACCGATGCAAGAGTTATCTTCATTACTAGGAACAACTTCATCCGAGCACAGCAATAATATAATTATTTTACTTCATTTAATACACAGCAACAATGGAGACTAATCTGGGAAATGAAGCATAGGAGGTGTCACACACCAAACTTTGGCTGGGTAAAAGTGAATGTTTAATGAAAATGTAATTATCTATAAAACAATGTGCTGGTCTAGATTAATGACACTGACACAGAAAAACAAATTGTATTATAAACATTAAATTAAATGTGCATGAGTGCAATTTGTATTTGGAGTCAAATACATTCTATTGGTGACTTCCAAGTTGCATTTGTAAATGTTAGTTTGGCTATGAGATTTGGCTTTCATGATATGAAGCCTTCAGCCAGCTGGTTTGGAATTTGAAAGCTGCCATAGAAAGTTTGCTGCATATTATCATATGTAATTATTGATAATGGCAGGGATTTCAGCTAGGTCCATCACACTTGTGCATTTCTTTATTGATCTCTATCCTTACCAAATAGCAGAGGTTTCAAGCTGAGGGTTTTCATCTCATGTGTCCTGTCAGGCATGAGGGACACCCGTTGAACATGACCCACCTAACATAAAAAATCAACAATGACTTCAAGTACACAAGAAAGAGCTCATAACAGTGTCATTGTAAATAAGAGTTCAGTATTTTGAATAAAGAAAATGGTATGTACTGTGTATACTTTTAAATTATATGTTATAATTAACCATTCGTGTTGAACATATTACTGTATGCAATCAATTGTTGAATTTATATTTTACTACAGCATGGAGATCATTGGGTGCAAGATACCGTTACGTCAATATAAAAAAAAGTATAGTAACACACCCACCCACCCGTATGCCTTCGATGCGTGGAAGACTGAAACTTTGATGGTAATTATCCATATCTAGATCTCGGGCCGATTCAGTATGATGGGGTAGGGCATTTCCACTTTCGTCAATAGATGCCCCGTCACTAACGACAATATCTCCAGGGCCGTTGTTGTAGTGCACGTAGAGAAGCAGCGCAATGATATTTAATATATATACGTGGAAGAAAACCATAACCACAACGAAATAAGCACGAGAGCATACATTGCTTTTCTGGATGTTGAGTCGATCGCGACCGGGCAAAGGAGAGCGATATGGGGAGCTGAAGGACGGTAATGCTTCCTCTCCAACGCAGTGATCATCATTGTTTTCTGGATTTTCCTGAGTGTCTCCCATCATCGGTTCGATTAGTACTGTTATTGAGATGGGAGCCGATGATGATGGCAGCAAATTAAAACAAATAAACACACAGCAAAATGTGCCTTCTAGGTGTATGAGATGCCCATCATTACAGTACCACTGCACTGGCCTTTACAAATGCAAACAGCCGTTTATACAGTACGGTAGATGCTGGACAGACTTTGGTTAGCAATGCTAGCCTAGCCTGACTCTACCATCAACGGTAGCTATAATCTAACCCCATTAACGTTAAACTGCTTTTGACATGTGATATCACTGTCTTCTTTGATTGTTTGGTCAAATAAAGTGCACGTTTCCAAGTTTTAAGTCGTTTGCTTTGGTAAAGGCATCATTAACTAACGTCATACAATAATACAATGCCTGCTTAGCCGTATATCTTATGCGCCGTCGGCTGCCCCTGACAACCTGCCTAACAACAAGAAGCAGACGCGCCAACGAGAGCACAAGAGGTGCCCTGCACAACGTTCAACATATTCCATTAGCGCCCTCTATGCAGAGAAAAATATCTACATCAGAAATTAATATTCAGCACTCCCCATTGTAGCCTATTTATTGGTTATAATACCGTTTGGTTAACTGAATTAATAGAACAATAACGTAACGCAATGAATACACGTTCAGTTAGTTTAGTATAGGCTATTAATTGTATGCATTTTATTGTTAACTCTGTATTAAAATGTAAATTCTCTATGATTTAAATGTGTGGCTAGCTATTAGCCACATGGTGGCGCTATCTATTGTTCTTACATCTGGGCTGATTATATATGTATGAAGCACGCTGGAACAAAATACACTCCACTATACCGAGCCAGATTCATGGTAGCAATCAAACATAGCCTAGCAGTAGACTAAGAAAAAAATACTAATACTAATTATTCAACGAGTTGTTTGTCCTTATACATGTTAATGGTATAGCCCAGAGCCATATACGTAATCTTCTATGACTCTGGTATAGCCAATACAACAGATGTACCGGTACTCACATTTAATTAATTGTGGGTTATTCAGTGCTGTTGGGCCACACATTTCATACATTATTCACGAGAAACTTTCTCTGGCTACATCCGAGTAGAACTAAACTTGAATATGAAGATAATATAATACCATGTGACAGTGGCCCCCAGCACTAATTTGACCCCACTTTACACACAGACAGATGCCAGACAGACACACACACAGGATAGAGAGGCGGACGCACCGTGGACGCGCACACACACTCCTTGCGGTGCTTTCCGGGATCACGCCTCTGCTCCACTCTGGATCCACGGCGATATGGCTGATCATCGGACGGGACGATGCTAGTAAAATAAAAACGAAGGAAATAATTAGTACAGCCAGGCAATAACGAACACGTTGACACAACAGGGCATTAAAACATAAGGTATAACACAGGGATAAGCCTACGCATGCTTATTTGGCAACCTATTCTGTTTAATAGCCAACTAGTTAAGGAACTTGTCGCAGTGGATAGAAACGTGCTGGATTACCATAGAGAAGTGGAACAATAGTCCCCGCATCCTAAGGCTTTACCAGGTTAGTGCCACTGCAGCAATGCCTACCTTCACTTCACGTCACATTGCTAATATGACAACATGCGATATGTAATTGTTAGCATATCACAGACATTGCAGGTGCCATTGGTATTATGTGTTTTATGATGTCTGTGTGATTGTTGGGATTTTTTAGTGAAACTAAATCAACATATGAAGTGGGTGTCGTCATATCATGATCATATAGTATGGGTTTATCTTTGGTTTTAACCCTGTATCTTAACATTGTTATGTTAGGTTAGTGTATTGTGTAGCCTACGCAAATCACGTGTCATTATAGTTCAATTGGGCTACAATACATTGGCATGTTTTCTTTAGAGATAGTTTCATCCCCCGAAGCTGTAATAGTGCTTCGGAACTTTTCTTTGCCCTGTCTAAATCGTCACTCCCGGATACAAGCTCCAGGAAAACACGGGGAGAGTGACTGAGAAAAAAAACGAAAGGCCTGAACTCGGCTACATTTTACCCAATAGCCAATATAGCTCAATCACTCCTGTTTGTTGTTTTAGTTATACTACTGTAATATCACTGATGTAGGCTATATATGTGCGTCTTTGGTTGCAATGCTAGCTATAGCCTAGTCTGAGGTATAGCCAATCTCGCATGAGGAATTCGCAAATAGGACAGTCCGGTGTTGCAGGGTTGTCAAAAACTTCAAGGGCCGCTTATATTTTTCTAGTTCGGTAAATCGCGAACAATATATGGCTTTTCTATTTAACAATTCGTAGCGCGGTGGAACCATTGAGTATCTTAATATTGACATGCCAGTGGGATGTCCAGAATAGAAGTAGACTATACTACAGTAATGTAATGATAGACCTGTATCGCTAAAAATAAAAAACGAAAATAAATTGTATATAAAGAAGATATTATATGGAAACTGATGTGTTAACTAAAGTAGAAGAGATCATCCTTTTTGGAGTTTATTCCATGCATGTGACTCATCTGTTAGGCTGTTATTATAATAATAGGAAAGAAAAAGCCAGTAAGAGCTAAAAAAAAAGTATAACTTTGAACATACATTTTTATCCAGGGTGGCTACAAATCAGACTATTCGTGACAGGGACAATACTCTTTGTACTCTATTTTGTCAATTTCCTGTAACCAGTTACAGGATCTTCCAATCTCATTTAGTGTATGATCTGGGCTATTAAGGAATTCACCTTTTACATGGAACCGTATATGCACTCAGTATGACCCATACCTGCTGCACCACTTCAAGGTCTGTTACTGTAACTTTCTCTAGACCCGTTGGCCAACACGAGTTAACTATTTTTAAGTGATGTGCTCTCATTTTTGTAACCTTAACTCTGTAGTTACTTTTTAGTCTGTCATCGTGTATCCTGTCTTTTAAAAAAAAATACTGTGCCCTTGATTCAGTCTTTGTCTGCAGAACGTGCAGATTAGGGTGAAGGAGGGCTTGGCAGGCTAATGACAAGAGTGGATGTCCCTGTCTGCGTGTGTGTGTGTGTGTGTGCGCGCGTGTGTGTGCACGCACATGTGTGTATGTGTGTATGCAGGATTCATCAGATTTGTGCATTACTCATGTATCTGTATGCCACTGTGCCAAACAGCGTTGTGAGTGACACAGAGTGCTCATTTAATTCTGCCACTTTGTTTGTTCATGTGTGTGTGTGAAACTTGTGCATCACTAAAAACTGACAAACTATAGGAGCAAAGCTGGTATCTGAGTGAAACTGAATGAATTCTGGGATCTGTGAAGCAACAGAGAGACAATTACAGTGAGAGAAATGAGAGAGACATACTGTGTAGTGTATGTGTATATGATGCCCTGATTTCCCAGGTATGAACCCAGCCAAGGTTTTGCAGCCTGAAGGGGAAGAGATTGCCAGTGGAATTTTAGAGCCATTCTGGCAAAGATGCAGTAGTGAGTGGCAAGCCAAGCAGAAATGAAGTCTCTAAAGCCCCAGACACACTGGAAGGAACATAAAAGTGATGTAGTGACTAGAGACAATGGAAAGCCAATGATATTCAGGGACTGGAAGCAATGTGAAGTGGGCGGGTACGAGGATAAACCAATCTCAACTTCAGGCGACACGATTAAGGCGACTACCAGTGGAAGCTAAAGATATCATTCACTGACAGATGAACATGTTGTCTGGGACATTTACAAGAGGGATATAGGCAACCAACCTTCCTTTCTTTCTCTCTGCCTTAATTTATCTCATCGCCTCACAGAATGAAACTGCGGCTCCGGCCCAGGCCCGTTACCTAGCAACCCAAACGGTGTGCATCTTGCATAAATAGACTAGTTCAGATGTCTCCCTCTCTGCTCTGTACTCTTCAGGGGAGTTTTACTTCTCACCACACACACACACACACACACACACACACAGACACACACACACACACACACACACACACACAGACACACACACACACACACACATGCACAGATACATACACACACACAGCTTCATGTGTGATATCTGACTCACCTTTGTGTTATTACGTCGTTTTCCCTCTGTGTCACCCACTATTAATTATGCTGTGTAGGCTAATGTCAAAGCAAAGCACTGCTTATTACACAGTAGTGGATTCAGGCCATGTTGGGTAATTTGTATTATCCACAGGCCATCAAGAAGAACATTTAAACAGAAACCTGTTTGTAGTCTCTAAAGCTCATGGCAATATATACAGAATATTTGATTTGTCAACTACGGTGATGATTCTATTGAAGGTATTCATAAGTTATGAAAACTGAACAAATTCAAAATATTTAGGGGCAGGCAGGTCAGGCATCTTATTAAAGGGTGAAATGTTGGGGGGGATCAAACCACAAGTTAATTTACAAAGACAAGTATTTCTCGTCATGGACGGTTTGGTAATTTACATTCTGGTTGTAAAAGTTTCAATGCAGTGAGATAGAAAATAATATGATGTCTACGTCACATATCATGACATTTCTGGAAGAAAATGTGTAGTTAGGAGTTTTCAGTCAGTGACAATACACCAGTTATCATGTCACCCAGATACCATAAGGTTAGCAGGACATCTGTTGAATGTGGACAGCTCAGGGCACTGAGCCCGATGCCTCATCCCACTCAATGACACTGACAAGCCTCTACCAAGATCTTCACCATGCCACATCCATCTGCACTATAGCTAAATAGGCAGCACTCAACACCCACCCAACAAACACTCAAAGCCCTGATATACTCTCATCTCATCCCATTGCAGGCATGGGAAGTTTGTTTTCATCACCTTACAAAAACCCTTAGGCCATATTCACCTCCTTAAATTGCATATAGCATTCAAACAATCTGCCAAATGAAATAATGCATGGGAAATGTACACATAATGTGTCCACATCATAGACGTGACTGAGAATACTTTTATAATGCTCGGAAAGAGAAGTAGGACCCAAGCGCACGACACAGTATGCTGAACACAGATATAACAAGGGGGCTTGATCGCAGCACATGCAGGACGAAGCAACTTCAGCAGACAACAACTGACAAGGGGCAGGAGAAACACAAGGGTTTAAGGTAGACAAGACAGGAGATACAGACCACTGGACAGGAACAAGGTGGGGTAGGTGAAACTCACTAGACCAGGTTAAACTAGCTGACACAAGTGGAACTAGCAAGACAATCATCTATGAAACATGAGGGAGGAACAGTGACCCTGAACTGGAACAAGGAAAGCACGCCTGGAACAATGGACACATGGAAAACAGGATAATCAAAGGGTGCGTTCAGTGGACTGAACGTTCTGAACGTTCAATGAACTTTTCACTGAACGACACGTTTCCTTGAAAACATTCAAACCACTCTTCAACTACTTTCAAAGACATTTGCTCTGTTCGATGGCCGTGGCGAGTGTTGCTCCATGACGTGTAAGAAGTGTAGCCGCATATTTGGAACCGGTTGGTGTTTTATAGGCTATGCTTTATGAATTTGTCGTCATTAGTACCAGTACCAAACGTTGCTTTCATTACCATATTACTTAACCTTAAATGTATGTTGTCTCATTCAGATATGAAATGCATGAATCTGAATATTGTCACACAACCATTGTGGACATAGCCTGTCCTTTACAGTGATTGGTATAGGTTTTGCGCCGACATACTGTAGGTGATCCATTACCTTGTGCATCTGAACATTTGAAACAACAACATACTGTTAAAACAGCAAGAGCTAAATGACATTTTCTCAAATAACACTCATCATAAAATACTATTTAGTACAGTCAACACAGTTCTAAATCCAGCTTCAACTGTTTTTTCTGATGCTACTACCTCTGAGACTTGACCTTCTTCACTGGCAAGGTTGAGACCATAAAATCTACTGTAGCTTCTCACCTCCAGATCACAATCCCTCTGAATTAGCCCCATGTTCTGCTACCTTCAATCAGTTTGAACCTGTTTCTCATTCACATCAGATTGACATAGTCTCATGGACACAAAGCCTACTATCTGCTCTCAGGATATTGTTCCAACACACATTTTAAAGGAAGTGCTGCCTGGATACTATTAAGGCTTTTCCACTCGCACATTTGGCTGCGCCGAGTCGAGCCGTGCCACGCTGATTGGCATTTCCATTACAAGTTTAACCGCGCCAAGTAGTACCGAGCTGCGCCAGAGATGGGCTTGCTCTGGAGAGGGGCCAAAGTGAGCTGGCCGCCTCCAAGTGAGCTACTGTAGTCTGTGACGTTATAGGCTTTGTCATAATTTCATTAATGCAATCCTAGCAGGGCTGACAGAGAAAATGTGTGCATTTGGTGTATGCCGAGACGCCCACATGCTGCCAGCTCAATGCGGCGTGTGTGAACATTTGTGAGGTATATTATTATTATTACGCATCTACTAAAAGAAACATTAAAAGATCTACAAATTATTGGTCTAGGATACATTTAAGTAGTCCATGTCTGATAAATAGGCAGTACATGTTTGCCTAATGTGTAGTAGTCAGGCATGGTCGCCAGTCGGCCGTGAATGTTGTTAAAATGGCAAATAAAATATTGCCTAGTAGCCTGAAAATCCATATTGACAAATCTGTTGGACAGTGCAATAATAAAGGAGCCCAAAGTGCGTTAAAGAGGGCACTACTTTTCACCGTGATTGACTCAAGATAAGCACGTCATCAGTTAAAGACACTTTCAAGCATGAAGCCAGATTGTAATGGAAATGCAACGCTCAACCAAGCTGGGCTGACCGCGCCGAGTTGTGCCGTGCCGTGCTGAGCCGAGCCTGCTCATGCAATGGAAAAGGGCCATATTGGCCCCAGCATACAGCATAGTGAATAGCTGTCTCAAAAATGTCACTGTCCCAGCCTGCTTTCAACATGCGGTGTTTCAGCCTCCGGCTACATGATCACGATTATTCAACAAGATGATGTATGCTGATTCTCTCCGCCTCCATCTGAACTTGCGCTGATTTTTAAATGGCACCAGATACCACAAACAGGACCTTCTGAAAATGTAAATGTTTTATATTTAGCATCATAATTGTAGAGAAACTGCCAATCTTTACAGAGAATGTCCCGTGTCCCTGGTATGATGCGAACAACTTTAGGGCAGTACCCTGAATACCGACTTCTGTCCTAAGACGATCCAAAAGGAATGGTATGATCTTTTGTGTCACTAAGGTCGAGCCAATCTAGAATAGCAGTTTCCCGCATCCCTAAACAACAATACATAATTTAACACCTTAAGAATAGTGTCTCAGTGCAAACATCAAACATTTGAAATGGGAAGATTTTGAGAGGCTGAAACTACAAGTTTGTACAATTAATCGAAATATTATCACAATTTAGAATTTATCTCCTAACGATCACAAAAACAACATAATTGAGAACAATTATTTTGCACATTATGTTTTGCATAGGGTTAAACCTAACGCTGCATAATGGAGTCGCGTGCGCCATGACTGATTCATTGCATTCAACAAAGTGGCGAAGGAGCAGAGCTACCAGTGAATCAAACCATTGTGGATTCAATTATAGGCTTTTATTATACAACCTTTTATAAAAGGAATTTCCCTGATTCCAAGAGCGCAAAACATGTTAAGCACTGCACTACCCTACAAAGCGACTGTCAGCGGCGTCACCGTGGCCCTACAGATTCCACCAAAGGCATTGTCAACAATGTATACACAACCATGCAATTTTTAAGGATTTGGAGGCATTCATGAATTTATTTCTTCTTGCTTGGACTACTGCAACTCCTTGTACTGTAGGTGTTCATCCCTGACTCATCCTCAGCCAGTCCAAAATGCATCTGCTAGGCTTTTAACCAGTACGAAAGCGAGAGAGAGCATCACTCCAGTATTGGCTTCTCTTCATTGGTCAAATATAGGATTGATTTTAAGATTCTTGGCTGGTTCTAGGTTCGTTTATTTGTTTTTAACGTGCTACACGGATCAGTACCCTCTTGTATTTCAGATCTCCATACTGACCATTGCCCTTCACAGCTAAAAGAGTGCTTTTTCTGTAGCTGCCCCAAGATTGTGGAATAGCCTAAGCCTACATATAAGGGGCTCCACCAGTAGCACTTTTAAACGTATATGGTATATCATTCAATTCTGAAAATGTGTAGATTGTATTTTGGGTCTGACATGTTAGTTAGCCTTTCTCTTGGATTTAGTTGTTTTCTGTTCTTTGCTTGTTATTTTCTATTGTTTACTATTCATTGTACAGCACTTTGGTTGACACTTGTTGCTCCATAAATACATTTGATTTGATTTGATTTTAAACAGTGCAATCTTCAACAGTAAAGCACAAACGGTTGCTTTGTTGTTGTTAGCCATGTGAATGGTGTTCAACCTTTTACAGCGCAACTCCTTAGTGTTTTGTAACCGGTCGTTCAATCCACTGATGTTCGCGTTCATTGAACGTGTGTGAAACGTTCCACCATCCTGAACGCAGGGACAATAACAAGACTAACAGGGCATGGATCACTGATCACAAGACATACACCAGACTTGATATTATCATATCATATGATAGGCTTGATGATATGATGATATCATATGATAGGCTTACAGTATGCTTTCAGGCAATAGTTTAACATCGGAACGTCTATAGGGCATTAGACCTAATGTTTACATTTAAAAAAAGAGAGGGATGGGGGGTATATGCAACCCAATGTGATATCTCAGAGTGTTTTTCAGCAAGATACTCTATGTAATGAGATTCATATTGGATTGCTGTTGATGTTAATTCAACAGAGATAAGAGGGTGACTGTGAAATTAGTCATTATTGTGTGTGTGTGAGTGTGCGTGCGTGCGTGTGTGTGTGTGTGTGTGCATGTCTGTGTGGGCTTGTTTGTGCCTGTTTGTGTGTTGATGATCACTTAAGGACCTGTTTATCTGGTAGTGACTAGTGCATTATACAACCAGCATCTCTACCAAACGTCTGCACATTCCTGGATGACTGCAGTGTTGCAGGGAAGGAATCTAATCTGTTGTTCCCATCAGTCTTCGTCTTTGGATAAGTCTGGCAAATATTTAAATCAAGGGGGGAGGGACAGTCCCTACACATAATGTGATTGTAACGGAAAGTCTGAACTGAAGGAGACATGCTCCCACGCCCCTCCCTCTTGACTATTTAGAACCCCCCCCCATCACCTTCAGATAACCGAGGTGCCACACTGCTTCCATGCAGGCTGGTGTAAATGGGAAAAATCGTTGTTAGAGGCAACTCTTCTCTGTTTTAATAAGAGCCGGGGTGACACTTGAGTGACACTATTTGAGCCCGAAATTCCCCAGAGGACTGGCTAGGTCTGAAAGAATGACGGTGAAAGCAGAGCAAAAAGGATGAATGGCTTTTGTTGAAGGCTGCATGGGTGGACAAAGAGAGTGGCAGTGGATGCCCTGCGTGAGTGAAAGTGTGCGTTGGCATGTGGTCGCGCGTGCACGTACATTTGCTTGCGCATGTGCACGTTCGCTCCTGTGCCCTACGGGCTAGACAGATTTAGCAGGAAGTGGACCGAAAACAAAAATACCCTGCCGCGGTGCCTCTATCTCCAAGCCAGCAAAATACAGGGCGCAGAGACCAACCTGGAGGAGAAGCAAGGCCACATAGAATGACTAAACACACCCATGGACAACACAATTTGCACAGATGTCTGCCTAGTGTCTACATAATATACCGTAATGACAAAAAGGTATGAGCTACTTCATGAGGAATTGCCTCTTTGCAGTTGGGCAGATCGCATGGGAAGCCTGTCTCACGTAAAAGCGTATTGATCCCTTCTTCCCCACAGTGTGCCATTTACAGTAATTTCATTTCACCTACCATGTAGCTTGGACTATTGACGTGTGAACTTTGACTGCTGCTATACAGTCCGTATAGTTTAGTACACCACCATATGCTTTATTTACATGTCTACTTTAGGAAATAGCTTACATCTTAACAGCCGAAGCTACAGTAGAGTAGTGAATGTTCTGTGTCATTCACAGCTCATCTGCACTGGCTGTGGTATAAAATCCTTTGGGGAACTGCAGTCAACCCTTTTCACACTATTTAGATAGTCTCTTTCTCTTTTCTCTTACTCGTTTCTCTCGGGGTACATAACAATGAGAACTTATGCATGCACAAACTGCAACAGAACCAAGACACTGGCTGCAGTGTATTCACAGAAGACGCCGATGCTTTCTGTTCACGATAAAGACACTTGAAAAAAGCTGCCGATGAACAGGAATTGTTTTATGTTGCTCTTGACTGATCGTGGTAATTGCTGGGGAATGTGCTAGCAATTTGTGAAAAGTATAGGGAGGGAACAGACACACACACACACACAATCTGCTTTGTTTTCTCTGTCTTGTGATATTCATTACATAATATTTGTGTATACTTTGATTATTGTGTGCAGTCGTGTAAATATGTGATATTGTTTTCCAGGTGAGGTATATAGACCTTCACTAGGATTTCAAAAATATCTTTCACATTTTCCTTTTGTTTACGATTGTGGTGCAAATACAGTTAACAAAACAAGAACGAAACTGTAATGGTCCTTACAGTACTATCCAGTATGACCAGTAACAATGCATCTTCCTTGTCCCAGAGGCCTCTGGGCCCCTGCAGTACTGCTGCTGGGAAGATGGACAGGATGAAGATCATCAAGCGGAGGCTGTCCATGTCGCTACGCAGCGCTCGGCCCGTCGACGACTCGCTGTCCGAACTGGCTGAGCAGATGACGCTTGACGAGCCCTCCATCGCCAAGGACAACGGTGAGCCAGAAAATAGACTGTGGGTGTGCCTCTGAAAAACTTGGTGTGTCGCATCGAACACCACCATTCCATTCTTAAGTTGTTATTTTACACGTCAATGTGCGATTATTATTTACATATCAACTAAATAAAAAATAGTCATAGGCCTGCAAGGGTCTCGTCAGCGAAGTTGCGCGTAGACTACACTTTTAAATGTATTTATGGATGTTGTTTGACGAAAATAAAAGACTGGGCAAGAATCTACACTAACACAGCATATCGCAAATGACAAAACTGAAATGTTATTGACAGTCTACCCACCTGCAAGGTGACATCTTCAAATGGCAAAACGGCGCAGCTTATCCTTAAAAATAATTAAATTATATCATTTGACTCAAGTCTCTGTAGGTTTCTTTTAAAATGCCAGCGAGCATGGTTGCTCTGTTGCTGGTTTTGCTGGATTTTATGCTATCTGTTCGACTTGAACATGAGACAACCACGGAACAGCTTGTAACAAGCAACGCGATCAAAATATGAAGTAAATGGGGAGTTCTTTTTCATTTAGTTAAACTAGTGTCGAATAGCTGCTGAAGGTGTTGCATTGACATGTGTCATGGCCAAAGTGATTGTCCAATAAATAGTTATCACCATATGACAAAGTGTATTTGGTTATATTCCCACATTTTAAACTGGTAAGAATGAGTAAATCAATTATAATATAGGGCACAGCAGCAAAAAGAATACACAAACTACCTACCACAGACAAAGGTAGGGTTAGGCCTATATTTGCACGTTTTGACTGTTTCAGACAGAAAAAAAGCAGCTGTAGACTCGGACGACAATTTGTTTTTATCGGAGAACCACTTTTGGGCACAACACCGGCTACTACTACTACTCCCGTGTGATGCTCGCAGGTAAAGTAGTCAATGAAGTTGCGCGTAAGCAACACTATTTAACTGGGGATGGATGTTCTTGTTGTTTTTGACTAAATACATTTAGAATGAATAATTGGTCATTTACAATGAGTAATTAATCCATAATAGCCTACGTTTCGCACAAAACCGAAGGCTATCACAAAAATGCTAAATTTATTCTGTTTCTGCATTTGATTTCTGGGTGTGCCAGCGGCCTCGTGGCCCGTGGCTACTCCAGTGGCTCACCGCACACACAGCATCACGTCACAGGCGAGAAACCCAACAGACGCATGCATACACCGTGCACGTAGGTGTCTGTACATAAATGCATTTAATTACAAGGCACAAGGTGTACAGATACCGGATGTGTCTGTACACACACACCCACACACACACACACACACACACACACAGGCACACACAGCTTACAGGCAAATGTATTTCCCAACACACAAGAGCAGTGGTTTTCAATCCCTTTGTTACCCGACAACCCAAAAAGGCGGTACAACCAAAAACAACATTGAAAATGATGCACATTGTAGCAGATTATAACATTTCTCATGCAGTAATTGTGTAACATACTCCTCATCTCCGCTTTGACGACCTTTGCACTAGAGCCACCCTAACCTTATTCATATACCCACATCTTCAGCTTCATAATCAACATCATCTTCATCCTCATCCTCATGTCATGTGTGCACAGGACTATGCCATGCCTCGCTGTGTAAATGTCACAGACGGTAACAGAAGACAGTGGATGAATAGCACGAGCAAAGGATGAGATGTCTCTCAGTAGGAGAGGGAGTTTGAGTGGTGAAAGTACCATTTACTGATCAAATGTAATAAAATGTAGGTGATATAAATTCATGTACATTGAAAAATAACTTCAATGATCAAGTGATTTGATATTTTTATATCTTCCACTATATTGATTACAATTAACATTTTTTGTTACTTCCATTTATCATTTACGGCATGCAAAAATGTGTTACTTCCATTAATCGTTTGCAGCAAGCAATCTTATAGTTTTTTTTTGTTAAATGAATATTATATTATAAAAATAACTTGATGAAATGTTTAACTTCAGGACTAACAGTCAAGTGGCTGCAAATATTGCATGCTGTCACGATAGATGGAAGTAACACAAATTGTTAATTGTAACCAATATAGTGTAAGTAACACAAATTGTTCATATAAAATGATCAAATCACTTGACAATGCAAGTTATTTTTCAATTTGCATTCATTTAGATCACCAACATTGTATCAGTTAAGTTTAGTTACTTTCACTGCTCATAGAGGAGAGAAATGAGAACATGCAATGTCATTCTAAGGACTTTTATGTGCCACCTGGTGGGCATTATGTGGGACTACAGGCCGGGTTGTAGAGAATGCAGCATGGCACTTCACTCGAGAGAGTGACATGCCCATATGTGTGTGTATCTGTATCCACGTGTTACGTGGATACAAAGCAATGGGAAGAGAGGGAGGGAGAGAGAGAGAGAGAGAGAGAGAGAGAGAGAGAGAGAGAGAGAGAGAGAGAGAGAGAGAGAGAGA